>ULGS01000006.1:1908864-1941275 GCA_900519055.1 Yarrowia galli | reverse complement strand
AAAAAAAATTCTCTTTCTATTCTCTCTTTTTGCCTCCCTTCTCACACTGTCATACATGATGACGCTTTCTACTAACCCCCTCAGTTCCCATCTTATCGGTCCTTAAGATTTTTTCAGCCCCCATACTGCCCCCCATTTATGGTTCTACTGAACCCCAACGGCAGAGACTTTGCAAACACAGGAGGAATGATTCTGTCATCATCCTTGTACTAGACACACAACAACACCAGTTACAATCCCAGACCGTTCACCTTTAGGGTTTTTTACACCCCAGTTTTCCCGATAATCAGGTGAAGAGACAGACTTAGCGACATATGCAGTAACATGCTCCATCCTCACAACGTGGACGTCCCAATAGGTTTCTCAATATCTATAGAGTTAATGTATTATGTGATTATAAAAAAAAAAGCAAAGGCACGTGACCAAGAAGCCGTTTGAGATACATCTAGTAAATACCAGGTATACAGAAATCACGTGTTTCTTTCAATCACATGTCTCCTCACCTGTCCACTTGCCTAACTCGTTCCACCAATATTTCTTAGTCAGCACATCTCTCATGCACACCACCAGAGTTTGTTCACCATCAAAACAATATCTCCATCTCTCAGGTACGACACATCTCCATCATCCATGTCTGCTCTCAGTGGATACATCAACAAGCCCGTGACGGTGATCACGACGGACGGCCGGCTGATTCTCGGCATCTTGCAGGGCTACGACCAGGCCACCAATGTCATTCTGTCCAACACCCGAGAGCGGGTCATCACTCCAGATGAGCCGACAGAAGTGGTGGATTTGGGACTATACATGCTGCGAGGCGACTGTATAGCGTGTGTGGGAGAGACAGATTTGGAATTGGACGGATCGATACAATGGGGCGAAGTGAGAGGAGAAGAGTTGGGCGATACAAGAGGTAATCGGTAGGAGGAGTGGTACGAGGCTGGAGGAGCTCAAAACTACTCAAGGAGGTTACACTGGGTGGAGTACGAGGTTATCAGAGACTACAATGCTCACACTTGATCACTCACACAAAAAAAACTGAGAACACCTCGATTCTCTACAATGTGATCTGAATGTTACCAGTGGCCAAAAATTGGGGCTGAGGAGCATCATCAGAAAACAAGCTGTCAGCTGGCAATGGCTTGCAGCCGGGCAACAGTCTTTGCACACAAACACAACTGGTGTAATGAGACTCACAAATCAAAGCCTCCTTATTCCAGGAGGGCACTCTATTCGGTATTTGGATCCAGGAAGGGGTCCAGGGAGGACTGTAAATTTATAACATGCATTTTTTAAGACACACAAAGGATACGTAGACTCGTACTATAAAACAAAACCATTAACTTGCCATTATCTATATCTATCTACTCATCATCTGAATCGTCCACAATTCTTCTCTTTCGAACAGGTTGAGAAGATGTAGCCTCAGAGGCTGCGGCGGGCTGACTACCCATGTCAACATCATCATCATCATCATCATTGCCACCATCACCGTCACCATCGACAACATCCAAATCATCGTCACTATCATCATCTCCAAAGTCATACTGTTGCTGATTCTCTCTCTCAGCCATATGACTCAGATCATCTCTATCCTCATCCACCTTTTCTCTATACTGTTTGTGAGACTCGGTTTCAGAAGGAGGCTCCTCCTCGCCATCGGAAACGTACGCAAACTGTCGCTTGAACGCCTTGTCCACCTTTTCGCCGAGATCAATATCCGGCACCGCCTTTCGCAGCTGCTCTCTGAGCGCATTTTCCTTCTCAAAGAACTTGCGGTCTCGTTCATCATCAGAATCGTCATCGGAAGCATGAATGAAATCAGCAGACTTGTACGTCTCAGGAACCACAAGTGTAGTCTTGGCATTGTAATCCTTTCGCTTCTCACGCTCTCGAGTGGACTTGGAGGTACCCTTTCTCTTGAGCGTCTTCTTTGGCTTCTGCTTCTGCTGCTTCTCCTTGGGAACAGGAGCAAACATCTCGTCGTTGATGTTCTCAATATCATCCTCCGAATCAGATGCAAGGAACAGAGGTAGTTCATCATCCTCCTCGTCAGCATCCTGACTACCCTCTCTGTCTCCACCACCAGCTCCTCCTCTCTTCTCCTTGTCATCTCGACGCACACGTTTGATCTTATCAAAAGGCTCAAAGTCAACGGGCGTAGAGTACCACTGCTTCAACCATCCTGCAGCTCGTTCCACATCAGACCTGGGAACTTCTCCAGGAAGAGAACAGAGAGTCTTGCAGCCAACAGAGGACTTTGAGATTCGACTCAATGTGAATCCCACAAGTTCCATCAGAAGCCGGAACTTGTCGTCATCATCAATGCTCTTGGGAACATTGAGACCGTCAGGAGTGGCCTTGGGAGGGTTGAGAACCTGAGTGTCGCTGGATCGTGTTCTAAGAAGAACATCCAGCTCATCAATGAACCACTCAACCAACTGTTTCTTCTCCTCGTCCAAAAGAGAAGCCACAAGAATGCACACCTTTCGTTCATCAGTAACGTCATCTCCTTCAGTGAACTCGTAAACGAACTTGGAGGTTCTCTCCTTGAGCTCTCGTACAGGTTTGTCCTCACCCTTTTCGAGATAATGGAGAGTACCCGGAATCTTGGCAAAAATCACCTCCACCATCAAAGCAGGACGCTCTTTCATCATGGGGACCATCTGACGCATGTACTTTTTGAAAAAGTGCTCAAAGGGCTTTCGCCAGGGATTGCTGCTACTCAACTCCTTAACCATGGTTCGGAACAACTGCAGATAGTCCAATCGGAACAACATGACCCGACATTCACGTTTGTTAAATGCTCGATCCAAAAATTTGAGACACCAACCAAGATAGCAGTTCTCGAGCTGCTCGAACGACGACAAGACCATTCGGTAGGTCGTGAAGGTGTCTTCGTGGAAATACCGAGCTTCAAAGGTGCTAAAGTTGAACTTTCGCTCTCGAGACTCAAGAGCAGACTCATTCTCTTCTCCTGGAAGACTTTCGAGATCCTCGACGTTGCCGGTATCGTCGGCCTTCTTCTGAGCCTTGAGACGTCGACGACGAACAAACAAAGTAGTGTTGGCCTTGGTGAAGCTCTCTAGAGTCTTAATCAGAGTATGGGTCATGTCCACTGCTGATTGGAGGAACGTCAAGGGTAACGCCCATCTTCTGGTCAGATCTGCCAACATCGTCAGATACTCCTCCTCGTAAAACAGTCGTGCCTTGATGTTTGATGCCACCTCTTCGTTGGGCATGAGATTGACCACAACCAGTGTCATTTTGAATGCATCCATTGCAGTCTTCACCATAGTCCAGTTTTTGGCCTGCACTCCCTGTCGAATAGACCGCATGATGATAATGAATGCCTCTTGATTCACCACAGAGGCAATCAGACCGAAATCTGGGGTTTTTCTGTACATTTCAACACCCAGAAACCACTTTAGAACAACCAGGTAATGCTTGAAAACGGGACCAATGTTATCCTCCTGCTCCAGAGCCTTTCGTACAGTCTTCATGAGCGGATTGAAGGCTGAATCGTTAAACAGCTCGGAAAAGACCCGAATGTACCGTTTGGCAGAATGTCCCACAAACACCGGCACTTCCCAAACACCCGTGGTAGGCTTTGTGAGCCGTCTTCCAGGTTGCTTGGATTTGTCAAACTTCTCCAGACTCTTCTCGATCGAGGCTGTAGGACCAGTTACACTGATCATTGCTCCATTATGCATAACAGTCATTGTAGATGCGAATCGTGAATGTCGTGACGATCCCACGGGTTTGTTGCGTTTCTCGGAGTCCAGCAACTTCTTCAGCTGGTTGTCGGGCTCATTGGGGGATGACTTGAAGATATCGGCGACATCCAGACCCTTCACCATCTGGTAAAGAGAGTCCAAAAGAGGCAGATCGACACCAACAATGTCGTAACCGGTACAAGAGCCCAGAGTGAGCATCAGATCCAGAACTCCCTGGTTCTCAAAGGCCTCCAGCGTTGCGGATCGGTTGATATCGTCTGTTTTGCCATCAGCCTCAACAGGATCGATAGCCAGCATGTTTCGAATGAAAAACACAACCAGTTTCATGATTCCGATATCTCTCTGATCCCGGTCGGCCTTGGATTTGGCCACTGAAGGAATACACAGTCGAACCACGGCCTTGAGAATACTTTTACTGGGATGACCCAAAAGCGCACGTTTGTATCTGATCTGAGCTTGCTTAAGTAGATCAGCTGATGCAACCACATTTTCTGGCGTCTCTGGGCTGATCTCAATAGGCCAGAGTAAAGGAACGAGAATCTCCAAACACGCCAAAGCCACTCTGTCCATTTTTTTCGATGCTTGGCCAGCTTCACTCTGTGTGTTCCAAATGGACAGAATTGCAGGAATATCATTACCCACAAGAGTAGTGTCAGCAATGCATTTGGCCACGTCAGACCGGCCCAGCTTTTCGTCAAACGCTCGCAGCCATTGTTTGAGATCCTTGAGACAAGCCAGTGCATCTTCTCCTAGAACGTATGATGCATCATCAGAAGCGAAATCGCAGCCTCCCAGAGCTGACACGATCGACGTGACACTCGCAGTGAGAAGACGCTCTACTTCATCCATCGTAGAATTGTTTCTGTCGTACTTTTTGCCGTGTCTTAACTGTCTGATCTGGTTGTAATGATGAGAAGATCAGATCAATTGAAAAATGTCGTGGTGGTGAGCTAGCGAAATTTGGAGAGCACTGTCGTAATCTCCGTCGCTTAATTAGTCGATTGATGTGCTGTTTTTATCGATAGAACGCTCACGGAACGTTCTGAGTGAAGTGTCGATTCAGGAGGGTGGTAATTAAGAAGTTTGGGACGCGACGCGAATAGAGTTGTGGGCACAAATGAGATTCGTGTCGGAACTTTATTATCGAGGAGGGAGGAGGAGTAGTGTTGTAGAATGGGGAGTATTGATGTCACGTGATTGAGAGAGAATATGAGACAAATTCTTCCTACGCTCAAAGGACATATGTAGTTTTGATCGCTATAATTATCACGTGTAATGAAATAGAAGGGTTCCCTGTATAGGGCACCACTGTATCGTGAGAACCTTAAATCTCGGGTACTTTATGGCAACGTTTATGAGGGGGATGAAATGGTTTAGTCGACGCTGTGAGGTTGTGAAAGTGATGAATCAGGTGTTGTTTGGTATCTATGGAGCCCCACGGACCACCTTGTCATTCTTGTCTAAATATTTTTTCAATACTTCCACTATAATACCACCTCCTCAATTCTGGCTACACAACCTCTGCTTTGTGACCCCCAACTCCCAAGTTCATCACCACCAATCAAATTGCCTCCCTCAACACAACATACCATGGATACCCGAGACGAAGAAGAATGGACAAAGGTGATCGATTCGGTGCAAGAGTTGTGGAACCAGATGCTGGATTCCAGCAACTCTGTTTTGAAAGCCGTCGATACATTTGAAAATGAACTGAGAGTGTTTTTGGAGGACACAACACCCAAGCTTACGATTCCAGCATCCAAAGAAGACTGTTTGCAGAAAGTGAGACTTCTTGTCTCTGTGATTGAACAGACTCGCGAAACGTGGCAGACGATGAAAGTAAAGGTTGTCGAGTGCTTGCAAAGTCAGCACGATCGAATTGAAGATATCTCATACACCTGGCGAGGCTCTTACGCTTCACAAGTGTATGGTGAGAATTACAGACGACTCAAGAGTATCAACGACGACCTGATATTGCATCTGGAAGATTTGCAGACCAGGAAAACGGATCTTGTCTACTTCTACGGCGCAGCATCCGAAACCTTTGTGCAGACTTGCATGTTCAATATGATGCAGGGTCAAGAGGAGGATGTGAAGGAGTGGTTTGAAGACGAGGTGATGAGCCAGTTTGGAAAGCATGTCAAGGTTGCTAAACCTGAGAAAAATGAAGGGGTTGAGCTTGACGTTGATGTACCTAGAGCATCTCCTAAACGTCACGTGCCTTCGGAGATTGTGTCACTCATTTACTCTTCTGCGGACCTGGAAACGTGTGTCGCTCTGAGAGAAATCAATTCTCAGTGGTACTCTGTCTTTCACAATCTGGACGAGCTCTGGAAGACAAAGATGGGTGAAAGAAACCCTTGGATGATGCCTGGGGATGGAGATCTGGAAACATGGCAAGATGTCGTCTTGGTCTTTGTTAAACGGCTGACAAGTGATCTGTGGAAGAGAAATGGTACTTCTACTTCTAACGATAATATGGACGTCACAGGAGCCAACAACGACAACCCCAGAAAGACAGTCGTGGCTAAAGAGCTCAAGTATGGTGAAAAATTTCCTTCTACATTTGTTCCCCTGACAGACAGTTCAGCATGCGATTCTGGGACGTGTGAACACATGCACGTGCTCGGTATACACACACAAAGAAAGTATCTGATGGATCTATGGACAATGGAGTCCCGGAGACATCCCGAAGAGTTCGATGTTGTTTCACGAGGCCAAGAAGAAACTATCATCAGATTGGTTAGAGAGGACGTTGAAATCATTCTTCCTTCTTTTCTGTTCACCCAGAACATTCTGTTTACCTTCTCGGTTCGCCTTTATCGCTCCGTCGTCTGTTTTCGAATTGAAGGTGGAGGAATTCTCGTCATGCCTCGTGATAAACCTCATCATGAAAACGCTGTCACGTTTCTCGAGCCACACGATCTATTCGAAGTTGGCGATCAGTTTTTTTCCAAGCAGTCTGATGGGTACTATTTGGTGAACTTCACAAACAAAACCCAGGAGAAGTACTATTCAATCAGCGACTCTACAAAGGCTTTCCCTGCCGCGTCTTATAATGGTCTCATTTGGCTGCAAGTACCCGAAAAGAAGTGTTTGGTGCCAACCTTTATTGATCTCCAAGCACGTGATGGTGAGCAGCTGTGTTACAGACCAGACAGAACTATTATGGGTACCTCATTTGGGGTGACAAGATGCTCTCATGGTTCCAAGTCACGTGACTTGGATCAGTTTGTTGTGGGCTTTTCAGAGACAGGTACAGACGTGGTAGATCTGGTTGAAGGCACTATCACCCATGTCAGATCTTTCTTTGAACGGCCAGGTATTAATCAGGTGTTTGTGGGTTTCAACAAGGGGATTTTTCAGGCTCGTTGTATGTACAGAAAGGCAGTCTTTCGGACAAGAAACAGAATTTTCAGAGAGCATGGTATTCGGGTGAATGTTAGAGATGAGGAGGAAGAGGAGGAAGAGGAGGAGCAGGAGGAGCTATAATCAGCATCAATAAAGTGTACATAGTGATGGCTTAGTGTAGATAGCTTTAAACCCTTACGTTTTGGGTTCCGATAAGGGACTTGTCTCAACCTTATCCATGTACAGTGAAGATCTTGTAAATGATGAGAAGGCCGTTTGGCACACCCTCAGAGTTGCTAAGGTACCATAAGAAAGGTAGGGTCAGTATGAGATGGTCTAAATGAACCAGGGTTTGGTCTGTCACAGCTATAGTCAGTACAGTGTGGTGACAGGTTCACCCTGGAGTCCTAGATTCACCTTGGTGAAGACACCGCGTTGAAAACCAGTCAGGTCACAATCTCATAGGCTGTAGCTTTACCCCCTTGATACTAGAAATGCTGTCTCTCCTTTCCGGCTTAGGTAAGATCTGATAAATACTGTATGTACTGCATCTGGCGTACCTATATTGCTCTAAAATTACCGCCCACTACAACTACGAGTACAAGTTCCCTTGGCAGCTGGAGCCCAAATCCTCACAGTCTGTCTACCACCCTAACCCCACATCCTCTCACTCTGACTGACTAATGAGCACCTCAAAGCAGGCCTAAATACTCGCTTACCAGAAATGAAAGGCTAAAACCTCGAATGAAAGGCAAAAAACGCGAGAAACAGACGACAATAGCGTCACGGGCCATTCCAGAAGAGCTACCACCCCACAATGTTAGTAATCGCACTACTTTCGTACTGAAACTTACACGAGCTGACAGGGTAACTTTTTTCGTCCCAGTATATAAACATGATTGCGGCGAAAATTTTATTTCTGGCAGCAACAACAAACAGTGAGTACAATTTTGCGTCGAAGATACCTCTCATCTGATGAGCTTTTTTCAATATCCTTTATCTACATTTCTTAATGTCAATTATTGCAGAGACACGAAATTTCTGATCTAGCGAGAAGAAACCGCGATTGAAGCTTTTCTCAAACTAACCCAGATTACTTAGACTTAGTTGGACCTTTTGGTAATAGAATGATTGACTGTTAAGAAGGGTACTGTATTAGAATCAGATTGTAGTTTGTGTATTTCGAGTGAACCAACAGGCAAGGAGATTGATCATAACCACTTTTAATCCTCAACAGACCCTTACACAGCAAAATATACGACTCCTCGCAAATAACGAAGGCCGGGTAACCCCCAAATTGACACTTGAACTCGTTTCAACGGCAGCATCATTCACCATAGGGATGAGAGAAACATACCAGGGGATTCGTCGGGATCTGTACTATCACTCCAACCACTTTTTGGAGCGAAACAACGACATTTTCCGAAAAGTCCAAAATCGGCCAATTCGCCTGACCCCCACCCAAGAAAATGTAACAAAACCGACCGTTTCAACATTGCTGACTAATCACCTTTTTTTTAAATATTGGCCTAGGGGCAATATAAATGGCACTACATAAAAATTCAGAGCGGGGCCGTTCCAAGGGTACTCTTCGCTTACCTACCCGTCGCCTCTAATGTGGTTCTATCCTCCAACGAAATCTCATCTTGAAACTTTACCTCGAGTTTGGCCTTTTTGGACATTTTTTGAAATTGGACCTGGTTGGTCTTGATGCGAAAACCTTATTCGTCGAACTTGGCCCCAAAACCCCAATCTTCGAGAATGAAAGTGAAAACTGTGAAAAAATGGGAAAACGCTTTTATGAGTCCATTGGATTCGCCTGTATCTCAGCATTCCAAAAATACCACTCATTCGGTGGTTTGGATTTTATTTGAGGATCATCTGACCAGTTGAAATCACTGAAAATGATGACGTCATCATGCGTATATTAAGGTTTCCCGGCTATACCTTTCTTAAATGGAAGTGTCCGTGAAATGGAAGTGTCCGGGGACCTCTATATCAGTGCCAAAAGCTGATACAGAGCTCAGAATGACAAACCAATCTGACAATGCTATAAAGACGATTCTGATGAGTCGACAGAATGTCAGATTAGAGGTTCTTGGAGTGTAATCCTTGGTAGAAGAATGGTGTTATTCCTGATTTAGTAGTGTCCAGATCTGGATGTACATACCTTCGGAACACTCTACCCGTTAGATCATGACGTTACGTGCTTCTGTACAATTCACTCTCTCTTCAAGCTCTATAATGCTTTAATCTATATATGGCCATCTTCTATATCTATCTACTCCTTGTTCTCGTCCTTGTAGAAGGGGTAGTCAATGTATCCCTTGGGTCCGGCAATGTAGAAGGAGTCTCGGTCCCACTTGTTCAGGGGCAGATCCTTCTCAAGTCGGTAGACCAGATCGGGGTTGGCAATGAATCGTCGACCAAAGGCAATCAGAGTCTTGTCGTCCTCCTGGGCAGTATCAATGGCTAGCTGTCGGTCGAATCCTCCAGCTCGAATGAGGTTTCCGGTCCAGATCTGTCGGAAGGGCTCGTTAGTCTGCCAGGTCTCGGGAGTCTGGTCAAAGATACCGTTGGCTCGGGGCTCGATCACGTGGATGTAGGAAAGTCGCTTGGACTGGTCCTCCACTCCTCGCTTCTCCAGCTGCTCAAACAGGTACTTGAACTGAGGGAGAGTCTTCTGCTCACAGACCTCCATATCCTGGAAAGTGGTCCAGGGAGAAAATCGGACACCGACTCGGTCGGCTCCAATGGCAGCAGAAACAGCGTCAATGATCTCAAGGGTGAATCGGGCTCGGTTCTCAATAGATCCTCCGTACTCATCAGTTCGGTGGTTGGAGTTCCAGTGAATGAACTGATCGGGCAGGTAACCGTTGGCAGAGTGGACCTCAACACCATCGGCTCCAGCCTCAATGGCAGCCTTGGCAGCATCGACGTATCGCTGCACCTTCTGCTTAATCTCGGGGATAGTCAGAGCTCGAACATGCTTGGCTCCCTCAGCATCACCAGCCTGGGCAATAGCAGAAGGACCAGTCAGATCGTAGCCGTTCTTGGACAGAATGCCGTAATCGGCAACTCGACCAATATCCCACAGCTGAATGTACATCTTGGAGCCCTCGGAGTGGATGGCATCAATCACCTTCTTCCATCCAGCAACAATGGCAGAATCGTTCCAGATACCGGGAACAGTCTCAGCTCCAAATCCTCCTCCTCCAGAAGAAGGATGGATGTAAGTGGCCTCAGAAATGAGCAGAGTACCGGCAGAAGAAGCTCGCTGCTTGTAGTACTCAACAGCAAGATCGGAGGGGATGTTCTTCTCAGCTCGAGTTCGAGTAAGAGGAGCCATAACGACTCGGTTCTGAAGCTGGGTAGCTCCAATCTTGATGGGCTTGAAAAGGTTGAGAGTTGATGACATTGTTGTTGTGTTGGTGTGTGTGTGTGTTTGTGTAACTGGTTGAATGTACCCTCTCTCAATCGACAATTGCTCAAGTTATATATCTTTCATGATCATAACGCCTGATGTCCAAGCATGCGTCTGTCATGCATGAATTATACACCATCAAGCAGGTTTACAAATTTATCCCTGGAAATAAGGTTTAGGCTGCAGAAACCGTTGGAACGAGGTTGCGGCGGGTTCATCGTAAAGTCGCCATATAGGTAAGATAGGGGTGTCATTTTGATCCTGACTATGAGGAGACTTTATTTCTGTTATTCAAATTTTAATCTGACTACTTTTAGCCAAATCCACCATCCCCCTTTCTTTCAACCTTACAAATCATGCACTGCAACGGACATAACAACAATAGGTGACGGACATACTCCTGTAGAGTTTGCTGGCTTTGTAATAGTCACGTGATGTAGTAGGGTCAGAAACTCGCCGATTTGCGGTCACGTGATGGGTTTCAGCCCCGAACTGGAGCAACATCCACCCCGTGGAATGTCATGGAAGGTCGTGGAAGGTTTTTCACCACTGATCAAATGTGACATTTCCGCCTGGCTTACATAACTAACGAACTCACGTGATGATGTTTCATAGCAAACTCAGTCGGACCATTTGATCCGAAGGTTGCACAATCACAGCAAGCTTAGAAATCGGCGGGCGGGAGATTCCGATGTGGGAAATGGTGATCCTCAGGAGACTAGACGATTGAGGGAGTTTTCAGGAAGTTACATGGTATCAGTTGAAAGCTCTAGATCGCGTGATTGCAATGGTAT
Organism: Yarrowia galli; assembly: GCA_900519055.1. Classification (NCBI taxonomy): domain Eukaryota; kingdom Fungi; phylum Ascomycota; class Dipodascomycetes; order Dipodascales; genus Yarrowia; species Yarrowia galli. The sequence continues at coordinate 1,929,969 of ULGS01000006.1, read as the reverse complement.
AATTAGTTCGTCAGAGCATTTTTTCTGGCTGGGGTAGGTGCGCAGTGGTTTTAGTCCCTTTGGAGAATGATCCGATGCCAGGGCTTGTGTAACTACAAAGGTATCTGTACAGGTGCAATTTGTTCGGCTGGGATTATTGGGGTGCAGTGGCATGATAATGCGAGCAGGGATGTGCTTCCTCGGCCCTGTTTTCGCTTCTGTTCGCTTCTGTCATTTCTGTCTGTGTTGCTATAGAATCTCCGTTTAGGTTGTGTATTCCAGTTTGGTTTGAAGAGGCAAAAAAGTGTGTGTGTGATCCAAATTGTGTGTGACCCAAATGAGGGGTTGGTGGGGTGACGATAGTGGGCTCACGAGGGAAACTGTTACTGGGGAAATTGGCTGGTCCGGTTTGTGTCGTCTTTGGTTATCTAATGTTCTGGTCTTCGCAGCTACCGTGCTTGGATCTGCTTCTCTGCGTTTGAGAGGTGCACCTGGGTTCTATCCCATCTGCCAAGAATGCTCGGCTATCCATTTGCCGATACAAGACGTTGGAACGGGTACCCTGCTGTGTCTCAGACTTGGCGGCTGGGGCCAACTGCTTTCCGCGGTGCTAAAGCCCCTGCTGACCGGCTAGCGAAGGAGCTATCTTGAGGTTCCAACAGTCAGTCCGGCTCGGGGAGCTACGGGGGCTTATTCGAGAAGCTACCAAGTACGTGCTGTACTTGCAATCTCGGGTTAGTGGAGAATAGGAAGGGAGCGGTATCTTTACCTATTCATGGTTGTCTCATAACCGACAGTTATACAGCCTGACACTCTACCGGGCTCTGGGTTATACGTGAGACGGAACGTCTCAGACATGAATTTTCGTGATTATGTGAACTGAGTCACAAACAGCTTCAGTTCTCAAGCCAGTTCCGACACCAGTCCGTCCCCCGTCCAGCTTTTGATCAGCCCACAAGAATGAGCCAGACTTTCTCAAGACCAGCCCAGAACCGGGCTACTTTCGATTTTAGCCGGAATTTCTGGCGATTCTGGCGATTCAACAGTTCGATCATAATTCCGATCTCTCTCATCCACTAACAAAGACCCAGATGACTCCACCTTAATCTCATTTCCCCAGACAGACTCTTTACCAAGACTTTTGTGTCTCACTCCCTCACCCCACAGGACGTACCCCGGAAAAATAGTGCCGTGCGATACCATACGATAGACAGCTACTTGTAGTTAGTTCGAGTGCTTCACATAGTCAGTGTACTGTATGTGCGCACCCCCGTCTAGACTCATACGGCGCGGCTACTGTCTTATGGTTGTATACATGACGAGCTCAAAGAGTACCACAACACACTTCTTTCAAAACACACAAATAGGAGCCTCCTTTCCGCTCCCCGTTCGCTCTCTCTCATTCATACCAGCATACCACCCATCTATTAATCCCGTCTAGACAACCCCGGAAAAACAAAGCTGGCCAAAAGGTGGAGAAGAATGCAGCCCCCCTCAGTTACACACTAATTGTTGTGGTTGGTATAGGTCATCTGAGGTTGTGTTGAGAGGATGGATAAGTGCAGTTGACGAAATGAGAAAGACCCATTTTTAACAGCAAAACTCAAGTTTCACGTATTCAAAACGAAACAAAAAGAAGTCATGTGTTCTCACAACCAAAACCTCCTTCCTCACCCCTGTCTCACCTCCATCTATGTAATTTCAAAGCGCTCTCCTTTTTAGCTCCATTCAAGCTCCGAAGATGGTATGGTAGCCCCACATAGGCTAACGCTAGTTTACGAAATGGGCGACTGGTTTCGGACGCGGAATTAGTCGGCGGATTAACATTTGGAGGGTATTGCTGAACTCCCCCAATCGAGACGATTCTAGCCGTATCTTTATTTTGCTCCCTATACCCCCCTAATCGCGTGAAACCCGGGTACCACGGACTTTTAGTTCAAGCTAAAAACAAACAAGCTGTTGCCGTGCGGTTTGTGTAGGGAAGGTATTGAGTACCGTCACTGTGGATTGATAACGACAGATACAACTACTGTCTCCATCACCGTACACGTCACGTGACACCACACTTTCCACCCACAACGCCAACACGCCCAAACTCGTATTTTTCTGTCACCTGCTTGGCACCTTCGCTACACTCTCTCCTATCTGCGTACAACTAGTCTAGAACCCTGCGGGGAAGACAAAAGAGCCGATATAGTACCATAACATGTATCAGGTGTTCAGCCGCTTGTCAAGAAAGGAAAGGGAGATTGCTGTAGGTGGTAGATGTTTGTGGGTTGCAAATTCTGTGAAGTGTTGCAAGGCATCACAAGTCAAGACTTGTCTGGTCTAGTTCCCATAGAAACTGTCCATTTGGCTCGACAAACCACTTTCTCACCATTGATCGTGTGTGTGTGTGTGTGTCAGCACCCGTACCAAGTCTCTGGCTAAGGAAAAGCCCCTTCGTTCTAGCTTGTAGCTTGTAGCTTGTCTCAAAAGCGCTAAAAGAGAACAGTATAAATAACAAGTCGGGGCCGTCTGGTACGAGTACTCGTACCTCCCCAAACGACGACAATGATCGGAGACAACCAACTTAACCAGGTGGGAGCCTTACAACACAGGTTCCCCAAACTTCACAATCCTTACTTGACAGCGGCCGTGGCCACCATGGGTGGTCTGCTTTTCGGCTTTGATATCTCGTCGGTTTCGGCCTTTGTCGACACCAAGCCTTACAAGGAGTACTTTGGTTACCCCACTTCCATCCAGCAGGGAGGTATCACTGCCTCCATGGCCGGAGGTTCCTTTTTGTCCTCTCTGGTCGCCGGATGGATCTCTGATCGACTTGGACGACGATTCAGTATCCACTTTGCTTCCTTCTGGTGGGTTGTCGGTGCTGCCATTCAGTCCTCTGCCCAAAACAAGGGTCAGCTGATTGCCGGTCGACTGATTGCTGGTCTGGGTATCGGTATCGGCTCTTCTGTTATCCCTGTCTATATCTCCGAGTTGTCCCCCAAGAAGATTCGAGGACGACTTGTCGGTCTGTTCCAATGGGCCGTCACCTGGGGTATTCTCATCATGTTCTACATTTCTTTTGGTCTCAGTAACATTCACGGAGTTGCCGGTTTCCGAGTCGCTTGGGGTCTACAGATCATCCCCGGTCTGCTCATGTCTCTAGGATGTCTGTTTTTGGAAGAGTCTCCTCGATGGCTTGCCAAGAGAGACAACTGGGACGAGGCTGTTCGAGTTCTGAGAGCCATCCACCAGGGTCACGGTACCGAGGAAGACATTCTTCTGGAGATTGAAGAGATCCGAGAAGCCGTACGAATCGAGCACGACACCAAACATCTCCGAGTCTGGCATTTGTTTGAGAGGGACTCTATCAACCGAACCATGGTTGGTCTGTGGGCCCAGATCTGGCAGCAGCTCACCGGAATGAACGTCATGATGTACTACATTGTGCTGATTTTCACCATGGCCGGATACACCGGAAACGCCAACCTGGTGGCCTCGTCTATCCAGTACGTCATCAACATGGTCATGACTATCCCCGCTCTTCTGTGGATCGACAAGGTCGGCCGACGACCTCTGTTGCTGTTTGGATCCATCGTCATGATGATCTGGCTGTTTGCCGTCGCAGGTATCCTTGCCACCTATGGTACTCAGATTCCCGAGGGTCTCAACGGAGACAAGTTCACCACTGTTGTTATCGAGCCTACCCACAAGTCTGCCCAGAAGGGTGTCATTGCCTGTTCGTACCTGTTTGTGGCCACCTTTGCACCCACCTGGGGCCCTGGTATCTGGCTGTACTGTTCTGAGCTGTTCCCCATGAAGCAGCGAGCTGTTGCCGCCGGTCTGACCGCCTCAGCCAACTGGATCTTCAACTTTGCTCTGGCTCTGTTTGTGCCCTCGGCCTTCAAGAACATCAACTGGAAGACCTACATCATCTTCGGAGTCTTCTGTATCGTCATGACCATCCATGTCTTCCTCCTTTTCCCCGAGACAAAGGGCAAGACTCTCGAGGAGATTGATATGATGTGGGCCGCCCGAGTCCCGGCCTGGAAGACCGCCAACTGGGTGCCTGACCACATTCCCGGTCCCATTGTCGAAGAAGAGAAGCACTCTGAAGAAATGGTGGAGGCTGTTGATTCCACCACCCCCGATGAAGAGCCCAAGGTTGTCAGTGCCAACGCCGAAGCTCCCCCTCAATTGTAATACAGTAGCAGTAATTCAGTAATTAATAATAATCGCAAGTGACCTTGTTGAGAGTAGTTGAAAAGTAGTGAGTTGTAGTGAGAAGTGGTGAGATGTAGTTGAGGGGTGAGAGATTTAGTTGAAGTGTTAGTGGGGCTAATGTACAGCTTCAAATTAAGATTACTATGGGCACAGTTGGGATTAGCTTTCCCAATCAGAAAATATTGGAAATCAGGAAGTGATTATGAGAGGCTTCAAAATACGTTGAAAGTGGTGCTATGAAGAATCCAAGAGTACCGCTTAAGTCTCCATGTCATCCTCTACAAGGCTGTACTTTCAGATCATTCTTATACCCACTCCTTCACCCTCAAAAGTACACACCCAACTTCTCCCCCTCCAAAAACCTACAATAGCTCCAACCCCTGATCGAGTGTCTCTGAGACATCAAATCGAGCACTCTTCCGATCTCGCCTAAAGCGCACATATTTGGAATCACGTGACCGTCAGATTGTCAGATCACGTGACCAATCACCGACACACACACACACGCTGCCCTTGATAAGATCCGCTACCCTAACCTCTAATTACCGTCTGCACTGCACGCGCGTAACTTTACCTTCACGCGTCTCTTCACACAACAACACAGCTCTGTACACACCGCCAACACACCATGATCATCCAACCAGACCAGTTTGAAGAGACGTATCGGGCGCTGTGCAAGACCAGTATTGCCCACATGACGTGCAAACTGGTGGTGTTTGTCTCTTGTCTCAATGTCGACGCTTTATGTGGAGCTCGGATGTTTTCTGATCTGCTACGAGCCCAGTTGATTCCTCACAAGACGGTCCCCGTGACAGGCTACGAGGAGATGATCCGCAAATACCGGGCTTTGGATCCCGAAATTCTCAACGTGTTTTTCATTGGGTTTGGCGCTACTCAAGATGTGGGAGAGCTGTTGAAAGGAGACGATGAGGACATGGAGCTCAAAAAGATTTACATTGTGGACGGGAACCGGCCATGGCATCTGGACAACATTCTGGATCGCAAGATTGTGTGTTTTGACGACGGACGGGGCGATATGGAACAGAGAGGAGAACTTCTGGAGGCATACAGTTGGTTGAACGATATGAGTGCCGAAGAGTTGGACGCTCTTAGTGATTTGGAAGATGAGGGGGAGGATGAAGACAACGACAACGACAACGACAACGATGACGACGACGAAGACAACGACAAGGACGAGATCATTCACAGAAGATCCAACGGCAATCACAACAGCATCGGCGACATTGGCGACGATTCAGACTCTGACGGAGGTGATCTTGTGGATACTCTTCTGCCTTCGAAACGGTCCAATTCGGAAGACCTGCCTGACGCCAAAAAACTGCATTCTCAACTTTTGTCGGCAAAGAAACAAAAGGACGACTTTGAAGACAAGATCAGATCCTACTACCAACAGGGAACTTCCCAATCTTCTCCAGCCTCTTGCATGCTCTACACTCTCATGTCACTTATTGGTGAAACATCCATCACTCGTTTATGGCTGGCTGTCGTGGGAGCTTCTTCTCTGGACAGCCAGTACCCTCAGGTGTTCCAAGATTCGTTTCCCATGCTTGCAGATGAAGTGAATCGTGTGGGAAATGAAGAAACAGCCGCTCAGATGGCTCAGAACGCAAACTCCGAGGCTCCCGTGGCCGAGAAGGAGCTGGTCACGTCTCTGAAACTGGAAACGGACTACTCTTTGTTTGTGCTTCGTCACTGGAACATTTACGACTCCATGTTCCACACGGACTACATTTGGGCCAAGATGAAGTTGTGGACGGAAAAGGGCCGGCAGAACTTTCAAAAGATGCTGGCCATTATGGGTGTGTCGCTAACGGAAGCTCGGGAGGGCTGGGTTCATCTCAAGGTCAGTGTCAAGCAAGGTCTCAACAAACGAATTGAAAAGGCAGCCAAGGTAGCCGATCTGGAAGATCTTCTACGACCTGGAGTGGTGCGGAAATTCGGATACAAGGGTGCTCTGACGGCTGGAGACTGTGTGGATGCAGCCGGTGTGATTCTACAGCTAGGAATGGACAAATCGCCCGCTGGATTGGATCATATCAAGGAGGGAATCTTACTCACTGTCGACCAAGACTACCATGATGAGTCGCAACGTGATCAGTTCTGGGTGGCCAACTTCTGGAGCGCCTGGGACTCGTTGGAGGATGTGGATACACTGTTGTTGGGAATCAGCAAGGCCAAGCTACTGCAACAGGCTGTGGCTCGAACCACTACTGCATTGATTGAAAAGGGACAGATCAGACCGGTCTCGGATTACCTGGTGGCTGTGGTGAAGGAAGGGCCTGATCTGGCACTGTTTAGAAACCCTCTTGCACTGTGTCGTTTGGGAATCTGGATTGCCCAGACCAAGGCCGAGTCTCACAAGAAAAAGTACTCTCCTCCACTCGTGTTGGCGTCTCTGGACAAGAGTACAGGCAACTACATGGTTCTGGGCATGAATCCTCGACAGGCTCGAGACTACCATTTTGTCATGGGCGAGGATGAGGACGTGGGAGACGACCGGTTTGTGTTCAACCAGTTCACACAGCGGTTTGCCAAGGCCGCGGAGGACGTGCATACAAGATACAAGATGGACATGTTTGAGATGGCGGTGATTGAGGTGGACAAGAACGATTTGACGCGGTTTCTGGAGCGGTTGACTGTGGTCTAAAAATGACACAGTCTGTACAACAAATACTTACATATACATAGGATACATTAATAGATAGCATTATTCTACCACTACTCTTACTAGCTATTATTACTATATACATTGTTGCTCTACTGTACTCTAAGCTAAGGCAACATAATGCTGCCGGTGGTGCTCTCTCGTGAGGCAGCACCAAGCAGCACCAAGCTAATGGCGTCAACAACCATCAGAGAAGCTTGGTAGATTCTGGGTGCAGAAATGGTGGTCACAAACAGCACCGCCAGAAGCATTTCACTGGGGACAGACACGATACTTCGTGCCACGCCAATACCACCCATGATCACAGACATGTTTTCGGGGGGTCCCAGACCCATTTGTAGGGCAATGGTGGACGAGATGAAAGTACCTGAAAGACCGGACAGAATGGGAGCCAGCATTCCGACAGTTTGGGATGAAAACATGAGCTGGAAGAAGCCCACAACAAACGTCAGAATCGCCTGCAGTTTGCATCCGAGAATCGCCACGGGGGTGGAAGAAGTGGTGTTGTTAAGCAGCTTCTCGGCTGTGTTGACAAATAACGGTCCCAGGAAGATCTGGGACACAATGAGGATGATTGTGACTTCCACGTTGAGAATGGATATCTCCTGCAAGCCCCAGTTCCACTGACGTTTGTAGAATAGGAAACCAGTGTACTGAGATGTTCCATAGAGACCGTAGAGCGACAGGTAGGCCAGCAGGAAGGAGTTCTTCTGTCTATCCTGGGGTGAAGGGGCTAGACGGAGAACCTTTGTGATTGGAGCCAGAAAGTTGAACACGTAGATCATTCGCTCGTCCCACTTCAGGATACTCCACTCTGCGTCCCATTTCACTGTTGCTCTGTCTCGTGACTCTTTGGTTGTTGATTCCGGAAGAATAACAACGACGCAGCACACGCCTGCAAACACAAGCATGAGTCCCAGTTTGCTCATATCCGAGAATGAAGAGCCAGTCGATGTTGCAGCCACGGTGTTGGCCAACATGGGGCCAATCAGGGCACCCAGAAACAGGATGAAGGCGTAGAAGAAGGACACGTCGGTAGCCAGGTCTTGAAGACTGCGTTTGCCTTTGCTGGCGGAGGCTGCATCGGCGAGATAAATAAGAAAGAAGTCCATGAGGAAGTGCGTGCAGAAGACAATGTTGGGGATGATCCACATAAACAGAGGTACCGACAAAGAGTATGTGACAAACCCCCATTGGAGCATGTAAGCGATCAGTACTGCCACCATTGACATGACGATGACCGGTTTACGTCCATAGCGGTCTGAGAGTGTGTAGATGTGGATTTTGATCAGCAGACCCACTATGGAGCCTGCAGTTCGTAGTCGTCCCCCCAGAGTCGCCACTTTTGTGTGAATTTCGTCGGTTTGGCACACTGAGGCGTATTCCGTGAGACTGCCGTCGTTGAGTGTACGTCGACACACTGCCATGAGAAACGCATCGGGTCCTATCAATTGTAACACTCCATAGCCGAGGTAGAAGAAGAATAGGGAGGTGATGAGAATGGTCACCCCTGGCCGTTTGAAGTAGCCCAGAGTCGGGTAAGGGCGGGTTGATTGAGTCGGTTGTTGTGTCGGTATTTGCGGTTGCGTTTGTGTCTGTGTCTGTGTCTGTGTCTGTGTCTGTGGTTGTGACACCGCATTTGTCGCAGGACTTGTCGTCGTTGGATTAGACGACGATGGTAAGCCGTTCATGAGATGTGTGTGTGAGATGCAAAGTAGTCGGGTTAGTGGTTGTGTTGAATGAGTTGCTCTGGTCGCTTTCTAAGGTGGCTTTATCCGCCACAGCTCCTGTCTGTGGTTATGCGAAGTTGATGTTGTTGTCAACTCAACTCTCTTCTTCATGTGCTGTCATATGCAATTCTGATAGTGGCGATAACAATGGAGTGCAGGAACGTGCATCAACAAACATACTGGGGACGGGAGTACAAGTAGTGTGGGGTTAGTGGGTGTTTAGAAGTTAATTGAGGAAGACGGCACAAACTGGGGCGAATGTCTCGACTACTCGGGCTCTTTATTTCACTAATACGTCGCAATACATGTGGGTCTACAGGACACGTATTCGTCGCTTCATACTTTTTATCCGCATCGAATTAAGTTCATATAAGTAATGTCTTAGGGTAAAGAACGTGTTTGTGTACAGACACTTCTGATTGACCTACCTACAGAGCGTGAGGGAGAGGTTTGAGTGGTATGTGTGAGACTCGGGCTGTGCTGAGACGTCAAGAGCCGTGTGGTGAGAAGCTTCAAGCACGAAACAGTGCCGTCTGGTGTCTCATGTGTTTTGGTTAACAGGCCCAGTAACGTTACTTGAAACGCTAGCTAAGACATTCGTGGTGGAGAGAGAACAGAGGTTTGGCCGAAAGAGGTGAAAATGCGTCTAGAACCAGTCGTATGTGCCAAATAAGTGGAACCATCAAGTCATTGCACCTCTTTGTCGTTCTCAGTTGCCATTTCCTGTTGCCGTCAATAGATGACCTCTTTGCGCTCTCAAATGCTCCACAGAGATGAGAGAGACAATCGAATGGTATCAAAGGAGGCCCAGCCACCACCAGAATTCATCTTCAAACTCCTCGTACCTCTAGCACTTCTCATTCTTCCACGATACTCGCCTTCGCCCTGAACACAGTTGTCAGGACGACCTAGGCACGGAATTCAGTCACCTCATCACCCCGAGACAAATCAGTGATACCCACCAACGCCCTGTAAGCCTTTTGATCAACTGCCCGCCTGACCTGGCTGTCTCTTTTTCTCTTTGCGCTGTGTTGCTGTAGTTAGCTAAGTTGGACAGTTCCTGTCGTGATAACAATCTCACCCATATATGCAACCAATCGGGAGGACGGCTGTACCCTAGATCATCAGTAACTTTCCAAAAGCCTCAGAGCTACGTACCAAGGGCCCTTACTAGAAAAATCCGGATCGGCCCCGATAATTACAACATCCTCTCATGCGTCCAATGTTCTATTTTAGACACTCGGCCGATAAAATGCCCTCGGAGACCGAGAGGCCGGAGTGTGCGTCAATGTAAACAAGTTGGTGCCGTCTACTCCTACAACCCAAAGGTTCAAGATCTTGTCTTTAGAGGATCAGTGTTCGGGTCCGATCTTGCATAGGCTGTAATTGAGATTCCATTTCGGGTCCGATTTTGCAGGGATCGTCTACCAAGTGTTCTATCAGTGAATGATTACGAGTTGATCACTTCAGACAACATCTGCAATCTCATCAAGCACGTCTGCCGTCTATTTTTGCCATACAAAGACTCAAAGACTTTTTCTCTCTGCAGTGTATTTTTGGATCATCAGCCAGAGAGAATGAATGCAATGTAACCTCAAATGTCTCAATTCGCTGCCATAGAGAGAATGTCGAGGACAATCAGATGGCACTATATTGGCCCTCTTTCTAGTGCTGACTAACAACCAACTCGTTTCAGGTCCGCAACAAGTAATAGCGCGACACCTGTTTCGGAACACGCTTCGTATTTTCAACCGCATCTGTCATAAAACGGTGCCCAGTCGTGAACAACAGTATTACAGCTGTTAGAGCCACAAATGTAACATTGTCGAGAGCCAAAGTGAGCCCACCTCGCTGAGTCACCGAATAATTGCCCGTGTTGTTTCCTTGGCTGCTCTCAGAAGACTCCCCCTCTTCTTCTCCAATCTCCGACATCGGACCTCAAAGTTCTGTTATGCTGCCCAACTGGGATGTGCAAGATGCAGTGTACCCAGTTGGGACAGAGAGATGGGGCTCGTTGGGGCTCGTTGTTATTAGTGAAGTGTGTGTGGTGTGTCTACTTGTACTGTACCTTGGGTCCATACAAGCCCTTTATACGGATGATTTATAAGCACTTACATTCTCTTGGCGATGTTATAAGTCCCCACTTATCATCTCTTAGCACTAGTCACCAGAAAGGTAAGTTGATTGCCCGAACCAGTCCACGTATTCGTGCAGTTGTTATATTTAGACTACATTTTTAGCTCGAGACAACGGACGCCAAAAGCAAAGACCCGTTCCAGTGTAGCAGCAGCAATATACACTGTCAACTTTATTGTGGGGTTATGGTCTATCTGTGCGCGGCGCCTGAAGTGGATCTCATTAGTGTGATATTGGCAACAGCGTGATATTGGCAGAGTTGTGTCGATTAGGGCGGTAAGGTGAGAAGAACCGCGCTCAACGATGGGGCGGGAAAGATGTACATACAGGTACTTGTAGATTCACTCGTACACAACGGTAACCTCTGCAACCGCGGGAGACTGTATGGTTTCGCTTAGTCGTTTATTACTTGATTAGAACAGGTTTCTGCTGGTTTACCGGGTGTTATTGGAGTTGTATCTGTTTGTACCTGATATTGTCTCTCGTTGTAGATCTCGATATCCTCGATCGGTGTATTGTAGACTCCTACTCGTACTTGTACAAGCTACACACCCCGCTCTCCAAACATGCACCATATCATCATATATATATACATTCACAGAATATATCTCATTGTGTGTCCACCCGACCTAATCAATAAGTCAATGCCTTGTTGTCGTGACCTCTGTAGGGCCTTTGGTACAGTAGTCCAGTCTGTGACTTCACCGAACTGTGACTTCACTGAACTTCAGCTTCTGCCCTGAATAACCCCAGAGATGGCGATTTACTCGACCACCTCATTCCAGCAGGGTCACGAATGCCTCCTTCTCGTCTCGTCATCCATGGATCACGCCTTTTGACGGTAATAGACGACCCAAAATCGAATATGCATTCTCACGGTCTCGCGATCCAGATCCGGATACAAGCCCACAATGTAGTCGACCATCTGTTCGTCGGTACTGGACGAATAGTGGGTCCGGACGTGCACCTGGGCTACCCTGTCGTGTTGTTCTGTCCAGCGCATTTGAGCATATCTGCGAGAGAAGACTGACTGCTGAGGATCACACGCGTCTTAAATGATGCTAGAGCTGAGACATGTCCATATTGGTGAGCTCATAGATCTTGCAGGGACAGTACGGCACCGGCTATTAATAGGTAGAGTTTGGAGCGACGATTGGGGGATGTATTTGTATGTGAAGATGAGGAGTGTTGTATATTAATCTGATGGGAAGGGTCTGGTGATCACAATGGTCAAGTTTTTATTCTAATCTGAGCAATACTGCGAGTTTTGTGGGGTATCTGTGGAGTATGAGAAATCAATGTCTTCCCAAACGGAGAACTGGGTTCAACGTTATTTCAGGTGGAGATATCTAGTGGGGTGAGTTTTGTGGTTGATCGAGTTGATGGATCTGGCCCAGATCTGGAAAACCAGATCTTAACACATTGATATACCACCTGTGAAAAATCCAGCAAAATCCAATGACCCGATCGCCCATAATACCCACCTCCATCATCATCAGGGCACACAAAATAAGCGTCAGACTTAAGCGCAAACTCAACACCCGCCAACCACATATTTACTGCTATTTTTAGTGTCTCACTGCGTTGCGGCTAACAACAGACAAGAACACACACTCCGTACTAGACAACTGGGCCCCAAAATGAAAAATTGGCAACTGACATGCAAGGTGAACCTCAGAATGAAACACGAGATGGTGAACTAGAACCCAGATCGGGTAACGAGTAGATACGATATTTGCGTACACAAACAGAAACAAGTGCTTTGTGGCACTGCCAAACCATCACCCCAGCATAGCCTCAAACCTCGTCCATTACGTCATACCTGTCTCATTGACAGCAGTTTTCAAAAGTCACACCGCTATACCCTTCAAACCAGCCATTCCATACATGACAGGCTGGTTCCACCGTCGCACACAAAAGCACACCTTAGTCTTAACCTTGATAATACGAGCGGGTTACAGCGAGAACAAGTCGGTGTAGTGGGTTGTCTTTGTGCTTTGTGCAGATCGTTTAAAAATAGCCAGACGTCGAGGATTGACAGAACAAGCATTGTGGGGCTGGCTTGGTATTCTACAGTGCAGTGCAGTGTCTATATTATCGACCAAGGTCACGAGACGGATGTCAACATGCAATGTACAAGTAAGGAGGTCACTAGATCACTGGATCACTACAGTACATTAGCACGAATCTCAAGTACACTGTGAAACAGTAGAACGCGTTGAAAATAGGTGCAGGTGGCTCTACTGTGAAGTCGTGTATGACTACATCAGTCTGATCACGTCTTTTCCATCCGCTCAAATACCACGGTGTCTCACTAAAAGATGCAGCCGATGCAGCCTGCCGAAGGTTCACTTACCCCAGTTGATTGACTGTAAGCGAGAGTCGATCAGTATTTCAGTCAGAGAGTTGACCCGGATGTCCCAAGCGTCTCTATGTGACTTCGTATCACCACATTCCTTACTTTCTACTCTTTAGCAACTGCTACAAATCGTTAGCCTCGGTGATCATATTCACCGGCTAGCGGAGAATGCCGAACGCATCTGTCATGTACTTTTTAGTGGCTTTTCAAAACCAAGAGTGGATACCTTTTGACGTACGATTCTCGCTATGCGCCAAGTCAGAGTAGTTACTATCATTGTCTGATTGTCGTTGGGACCATACTACGAGTACGTCTCTAATACTAATCACACTTGTTCTCCTATTCCAAAACACCTTTATTATACGTACCACAAAAACCCTCCTAACTCTGCTTATACAACTTAACGTGAACACCTGTCAAGTGGCTCATTGTCAAGGCATGCTGTTTCACAGGAGGCTCAGGCTTGTCATCTGCATTTTCTAGAGTATCAAACATCTGTGCAAGTCTGACAAGAACATAGCCGGCCTCTGTCAACGCATACTGCTGTCCTAGACAGATTCGGGGTCCGCCATTGAACGGCAAATACTCCCATCCACGTGCTTTTCCTTCAGCCCATCGTTCAGGAACAAACTCCTCGGCATCTTCGCCCCAGTACTGTGTCAATCTATGGGTGGTAAAGACATGGTAGGAGATGACGTTGCCCTTTCTGATGACAATGGGATCCTGTCCAACAGGTCCTCCTCCTCGAGGAAGAGTAGTGTCCTTGGTAGCAAACCGCATATTGGCAGGAACAGAAGGATAGAGTCGAAGAACTTCATTGAGCACGTATCTGAGGTAATCACATCGCTTCAGAGTCTCAAAAGTGATATTCTCGAGATTCTCTCCGTCTCCAAAATGTTCATGGACTTCAGATCGCAGCTTCTGCCATACTCGATCGTCTCTGGCCATCAAGTAGATGCACCAGGACAAAAGAGAAGCTGTAGTGTCTCTTCCAGCCAGTAGAATGTTGAGAGCTTGGTCTCGGAGTACTTTGGGCTCTTTTGTCTCTCGAGCAAGCTCTCTAAGGAACACGTACTTGTCATCGTCGACCTTCTCTTCAGATTCAACCAGAGCCTTTGAAACGTAGTGGTCGACAAAGGCGTGGACTCGAGCACCAGCAGTTTGCAACTCCTTGGGGTTCCACAGCCAATACAGCATCTGCAATCTGACTCGCTCTCCAAGATGCTCCTGGGCCTTGTTGAAGTCTTTCTGGAACGACTTTCGCAGATCCAGAGGCATATCTGAAGAGTAGGCACCGGGATCGGACTCAGCAATTTGACATCCAACAGACTGACCAAACAAAAACTCAGTAGCAGTATCAAGGGTCAGGTTGAAGAAGAGCTCTTGCATATCAACAGGCTTATTGCCGTCGATTCGAGATACCAGAAACTGCAGGTGAGTCTCGACCATGTGAACATCTGATACCTGATCTCTAGCAAACTGGGGTCGAAGCATAGCTCGAGAATGTTGCCATCCATTTCCGTCCAGAGTGAAGATACCGTCTCCTAGAACCGGAAACAGCTGAGCATGACGTTCTCCAAGACAAAAGTCCTTGAATTGGGTAGCAAGCATGGCCTTGAGATTCTCGGGGTCACACGTGTTGAAGATATCTTTGCCGAAAATGTTCACCTTGTTTGTAAGGAAGGGCTTTTTGGACTCAAAGGAGTTCTGGAAACCCTCCAGCAGCTTGTGTTTTCGAGACTCACGCAAAAACACGTAAAAGTGCCACAAGGATCGAGGAAACGCCGCGTAGTAGAGCGGTTTTCCACACTTCCATTGCTTCTCAAGAGCATTAGTACGTCGTTGGTAGACAAAGGAAGAAGACACAATGTACACAACCACAAAGGTTGCCAGTGCGATTAAAAGGTGAAAGGTGTTCATCGTTGGTGTGTTTGTGTGTACTGGTAGATAGGAAGAAATGTTCTGGAATTGGAAGCTGTTATAACTACAATGGTCTGAGACCAAGAGAGTTAGTTCCAGGTGAGCAAGCTAGCATGTGTTTGTTTCTGGCTAGCAAAGGGGCTAGAATAGGCTATGGTGAGTGGAAATTGACGATAGGGGTATCGATAGAAGCACCCCAATCAGCTGAGTACAACTGTCAGCCTTTTACGCCAATCAGATCATTGGAACACCTCGTTCATAACCTCTCCCATGTTTACTAATACAATATTTCCGAACCTAAACACACCCAAATCAGTAGATATGATGCAGGTTCATGTGGGGTATGGAAGATCTGCCAGACGTTGGTATTATCATGGGCTCCGGTTGCTCACATTCTTTCATTGTTCCAGCGTCTATAATTTTCACAGATCGACTTTTGCGACCCTTTCACGTTCACCGTTCCCATTTCCTCGACTCTGATTGGCTAGTCGGAACAACACTAAAAGAACAAATGGCCGGGTCTTGAGTCTGTGTCTGTGTCTGGGTGTGATTACCCCACAGATAATTTAAGCTTCTTAAAACACTCTCTACCTTATCGTATTTGCCACCGGTGTGTAGTGACATTAGGGATGTAACGAGGAGGTCGAATATAGTACCACTGTCAGCTCTAAAACCTCAGGTATAATGTCTATCAGTTCTTTTCTTCTGGACCCCATCACAGCCTTCAGCAGAACTGGTGCGCGGTCATTTGCACATGCATCATTGCTGTAACTCTAACTCATGCAATGCAACACAACGTGGGATGTTCAACGTGAGGCTGAACGGCGGCGGAACCAGGTGTCGATCTCGGATGAGGTCCGGGGTGGGTTCGGATATGCTTCCGGCCGGACCTGACAACGGTCTGTGCGGCTAGGGGGAGTTCACGTGACCAAGAAAGGAGGATTGTGAGGTTGAAAGCAGACTACAACTGCACATCCACCTGTACAGCATTTGTTCGAGACAGTTGTAACGGTTGCAACTGTTCTATTGTTTAGTTCCACTCACGAGAGTCACCAGTTGATATATTCACGTGCACCTACCCACCTGCATCACTTTTTCCGGTGCCACAGACCTGCATCACCCCTGCTGATGCTTCCGAGTTCTTCGCGGCTTACCACATCTTCTTCCGTATTCATTATTATTACTGAGTCTTTTTTGGGTTGGCTTTAATTCAGTACAGTAGACCTTTGTCCTAGCTACTGTACTACCTTGGCCGGTGTTGTATCGCCTCTCTTTTAGACAATAGTCTTTCGTTTCTTTCATTCACTTCACAGGCGGCTCATCATCTCTCAGGCCTACCTTCTTGAGGCATTGTATCTTCATCAAACAGCCGCTTATAAATATTCAGGTTCCTGCACGCCTCTGTTTTGTGCATGATAGCAAAGCCTCCCCGGGCACTTCTGTGTTGAAAGAGGCAGTTGTTGCAGCTATCTGTGGGCATTTGGGCGGCCATGTCTTCAAAAGCTCGTCGTTGCCTTTCGGATTTGGCAATCCATTGCTTTCTGATCTGGTCCATTTGGCCCAGAGATAACTTCTTGTTGAAGTCTGGCGATTGTTCGAGATCAAAGTCCACCGATTTCAGACCGGTGTCTCTCATGGCATCCCAGAGATTGGGATAGTTGCATTTAGCTGTGTCGTGCGCGATACGACTCACTTGGAAATGGTGTCTGCGACTAAACATACAATTTCGACACAGCTTGGTATCTCGAATCATCTCAAACGTCTTGAGATAGTCTCTGATTGCAGCAGTTGACGCCACAATCCAGAGATGGGCGTTTCTTTTGGCAATCTCGTGAGATTTGGAAGAGTTGGGCTCATATCCAATCGTATCATTACGAACATGATGGACTGGCGGAGGGGGAGGAGGAGGAATACTTTCCTGCTCGTTTTCAGAATCAATTTCAATGGCGTCCTCAGGGTTGGGCAAGACAAAGGCACATGCCAGATCTGGGAAGTTGACGACCTCTCCATCGGTGGTACGACTTTTCAGAAACTCCAGACGAACTTCCACGTATCTCAAATGCGCCATGACTACACGTGTCATATGAGCTAAGGTGAATACTCGTGCATGTTTCATGGCTTTGAGTGCAAATGTCAAATGGGGATGAACATAAAGATCCTTTAACATCATTTCAACTGCCTCTTCCACTTGTTCTTCCCGAAGATGGTGGAGAATGTAGTTGGATGTGATTTTAAGGTACTCCTGGAGGGCTTCCAGTTGTTCACCTGTGTAATAGTCGTTCAGAACGTTGTACTTATCAAAACATTGGGGTAAAGACAAGTCTCGGTCATGTTTTGTGGAGTTACGACGCATAAATGTTGCTGTAACACCGTTGAAAGTAGTGGCTACATCATGGGGCATCATGTTGCGTGGAATCACTGCTGATCGATCTCGAGGACACAGATCCTCCTGATCCTGTCTGATCCATTTTAGCAGTTCACTTTCTCGGTTTCTGAAGGCCTCGAAAAACCGTTTCAGGTCTAAACATGATGTGAATCCGAAATACTCCAGAATAATCTTGTTTGTGTTGGGGGTAAACAAAGTATGCAAGTATCCATTGGGGACTCTCTGGTCCAACAGACGTACCAGAGAATTGACGAATCTGCCTGTGGCTCGATCTGAGGGTTGAATGGGTGGAGAAGAGTCGATTTCCGTCACTAGTTCGACCAGATCAGTTCTACCAATAAGATCCAAATGTGTCTGTTCCTGATAACTCTCTCTTGGACCGATACAGGTCAAAAGCCACATTAACCGTACATTGTGCATTTGTGATCCTGGAGAGCTGTTGAACATGTGCAATCTGTAGTAGAACCACCAAGGAATCACCCTTGACAGAGTCTGGTAAATGGCGTCCAACCACTCCTCCAGGGAGTAATCCAGAATAGCTGTTTGTAGTTGTTTATGACGGCCGTTACGCATGAGAGTTTCGCAAATCATGGGTCCACACGTGATTGTAAACCCCTTCAGAACCTGTTCCTGCTGAACGCACAAAGGTCGGGCTGTTTCTATGGTATTCCATGCCTGAGCTTGTGAATCATTGAGACGTTCTGGAATGTCGCGATAACTGGGCGGACCCTCCACAAATCGAGCTCCGGCCTGTTGGCGCGCCAGATGGCAGAACATGGGATATCTGGTTATCGGATGAGTCTTTCCATATGTCGTATACGTCCCTTCGTTGGATATTGATAACATTGTGGGGGTGGTTGTGAGGTGAGGCTGTGGTGTAGACAGCGTGTGTTTGTGGTTCTTCTGTCCCTCGGTTTGTGTTCGTTAGTCGCCTGATATGTTGCCGTTCTCGCTTGTAGCGTTTGATCGCCCGTCGTTCTCCGACTGTGAAACAGAAAGTTGAAGACGCATGTCGCGCCGGTTTTGTATTAAGGTTCAGAGGCTGCCCAAGTGTGTCAGGTCTCTAGACCCTAGAGATTTGGGGCAGACTAGCGTGAGCTTTGAAAGGGAGGCTACTGAACGTATAGCTGCTCAGCTGATCCCAAAACAAAGCGAGAAAGTCACGTGCAAGACAGATTCCTCACGCCCACCTTTTCTCCACCCTGCAGCTTACCTCATTCTTAGAGTTTGTAGTCAACGGTGAAACATACAGGTCGTGAACCAATGATATATTGGGATGTCACATTCAAGAATAGTACCATTAGAATCACCAAATCCTCCTCTTCAAATTGGTACCACTCTTATCCATATCAGCCTACTACCTTCTCCTTAATTACACGTACCCATTTATTGCCTCCACTATGCATAAATTTAGACCCTGAAGTCACGTGACTGCAGAAAACAAGAAAATTTTGAACATACGGACGCCCACTATTCCTCCTTAGACTGCATGTCATACCCACTTAGGTCAGCTGTCAGCTGTCAGAATTAGCGCGGTTTGGATATAGAGGGATTTAAGGTTTTGCACACCACAATACGGTCAACTATATTTTGTTGATCTTAGTTGGACAGATTGTTGACTAATCTGATAAGCGATTAAGGCCTTAGAATATTACAAAAAAGACCCAAACTAGAACAGAAACACGTTCTAGCTTTAATCGCGTGCCTTATAAACTGGTTACATTAATTCCGCGGCCTTTTTTTTAGTCTAGAGACATAGATTTCATGCTCGCGAAGCGGATGGTCGTTATTTTTGTTCCTGTCCCGTTCCCCACCCATGTTTTGATGCCTACGGAGTACATACTGTACCCTGGTAATTATAAGTCACAGCTGACGAACGAGTACCGGTAATGTACTGTATTAGTATGATGCGCCGAGCACGCAGCCAGGTTGTCTATCATCACTTCAACAACTCGAGCTATAAAAGTTGACCGACTTGTCGAAGCTGTCCGTTTGTAAGCTTCTACCCCGTTCAGAAACGATCTCATGGCACTAGGATCGTCAATAGCCATAGTTGTCCTTGTTCGCAGCTGTAAGACTGAAGACATACTGTAGTCAAAGATGGTCTCTTGAGTGGTCAGTGGACTCTCTGGGTAACACCACCCATCCCCCGTGTCTGTTACAGCGGGTCAACTGTTACCTAGAGTCCATGTGTTATAAATCACAGCGGGAAATAGTCATCAGTCACTCGTATATCATTCTGTTACACCACTGTGGGGGTATCTCTTCCAGATCTCGGTGTGACATGTGTCTCATCAAGGTACAAGTATCGTAGGACGTGGGTGTTTGTGTTTCTGTGAGGGGGATGGATCCGGGTACAAACAGCTTGTAGATCGAATGACATCAGAGGTGGTGTTGCGTTGTTGTCTTCGACGCCTGTTGAATCAAATATGGCCCTTGTAGTACTCTTGTGTGGATGGCATCAGCATCAGAATGGATTGGTTGATTGAAATGAGCCGCACGCGCAAAAGTACACTCCAAAGCGCTATAGAGGTATAGTACCGGTAATGTAGTAAAACACATATTACCGTACTCAGCAGGAGTAGAACTCTCATATGTTACCACACTTATTATTGTATGTCCCCTCGGAGATAATATGCAGCCCCACTTGATTTGTCGTACCTTTCAAGACTTGTACAGCCTCAAAATTTTAAGGTGGTGTATCAAATGACCTTCCATAACATTCCATGACCTTCCACGACCTTATTTGGCCTCACGACCTTCCATGCCCTTCCATGACCTTCCACCACCTTATTTGGCCCCATGACCCTCCATGCCCCTCCATGATTCTCCACGACCTTATTTCGCCTCATGACCTTCCATGACCTTCCATGACCTTCCGTGACCTTAATTGGTATTACAGTACACGATATTCCATGACATTCCATGATCTTCTTATTGTAACAGTACACTGTATAGTCACATCCTGACCCGCGCATCTCTTCAAATATCCATCCGAATAACACCAAAAGTAGATGGCTGGACAATGTGCGAATCTAGCAGTCCAATGGTATTACTTTTAAAGCCGTATTTCAACTGTTCAAGGCCTAAGGATGCTTGTGGTCCTAACGTAGGGGAACCTTGGATGTGAAATCATACTACGGGACCCGGGGTTCTGGCTAACGAGAATTCAGATGACTTGAGTAGCGGGGAATAACAGAGGGTAGAGTGTGCTATACAGCCGTGGGTATCTCGTGGGGGTAATCACAAGAAAGAGTCTTGTTTTGACTTGTAGGAATGTAATGGTGTTTGCGTGTGTTGGGTGCTGCGCCGTTAGTACAACGAGTCATAAGCTGGTTCCCGGTTAACGTGGCATCACGTGATCACCTTTGTACCTATCGAGCCAAGTGTGGCCCTTGTAGTGTCACTATTTCGATGGCATTGAGTTGCATTGATACTTGTAGATGAAAGTCCGGCGATACAGAAAGTGGTGTTGCGTCTTCAATGCATAAATTAGGCACGCTTGATTAGTAGGGGTTTAGCCACGACCAAGGTTCAATCTCACCTATTCCCCAACAAACACAAAGAAGCATCTCAAACATAACCACTTGTGAGGCGCCCTCACTTTATTATACAGGCACAACACGTTACAGGGTATTTGTGCGATTAATCCAGGTAGTTTATGGCAGCCGATTTAAGGTTTCGCGCACTTTGGCCC
>ULGS01000006.1:1876152-1896778 GCA_900519055.1 Yarrowia galli | reverse complement strand
TGTTCAAAGTCTTCAACGATCTGACCCTTGGTGCACAGTTGTCGAACTTCACCAATAAAATCGATGCCACTCCTAATCTGACACTATGGGTGATATCACAGCTACCCAACTAGAACCAACTGCTTTCTACTGTTGTTTGGAATTGATTCGCCGAGTTTCGCACATGTGAAGATTTAGTACCGTTGGCATCAGTAAAGTTTGGTAACTTGATCAATAAAATCTCAAAAGCCGAAACAGACTCACTGTTACAATCCCAGGATCTGTTGAATCCGTTCCATACCGGTTTCCATAAAGTTCGCTTCACAGGCACTTTTCTTTCATTGCCTGATGCTCAGGTCGTGCTGTGGTGATCAGACGAAGGGGACAACGATCAGCTATCACAAAATGACATTAGAACAGTTCTGAAATCAACTGCACATTCTGAATCCTAACCGGAATTAACATTTCGCGCACACGTGACCTTTTCAGCCTCTTAAACTGCTTCATCCACTGTTTTTGACTGCTGCTGCGATATCCTGAACTGCTCACCACTTGATGGAGTTATGGCCTGGAATAGCCCCAGTAATCTTGTTGCAGCTGTAGAAGCAAGAAGATCATGAGAGGTGGTATCCTGAGAGATACTCTCGATCGCATCCAACATTGTCTGGGGTATCGCAGAACCTCCCCACCCATCGTCAGTGTCTGCTACAACGGGCCAGTTGTAGAAATCACAAGGTAAAAAAGTCATGAATCACCGGTGTATCACTCGTAGCACCACTGTGAGGGTATCTCTGTAACTGATATCGGTGTGACATGTGTCTTGTCGTGGTCTCTTAGGACGTAGGTATCTGTGTTTTTGTGTGGGGAATGGAACCGGACACAGAACAGCTTGTACTTGTAGGTCGATTATCATCAGAGGTGGTGTTGCGTTGTTGTCTTCGAGGCCTGTTGAATCAAATATCCTTTGCAGTGCTTTTGTGTGGATGGCATCATACTGTACTCGTACGTATCAAAACTTGTCCGGCCTCATAGGTTTAAGGTGGTGTATCAGATGACCTTCCATGACATTCCATGACCTTCCACGACCTTATTTGGCCTCATTACCTTCCATGGCCTTCCATGACCTTCCACGACCTTATCTGGTCTCATGACCTTCCACGACCTTATTTGGCCTCTTGACCTTCCATGGCTTTCCATGACCTTCCATGACCTTATTTGGCCTTACACGATATTGTAGAGCCTTCCGAGACCTTCCATGACCTTCCATGACCTTCCAGTACCTTCTTAATGTAACTATGTACACTGTGTAGTCTAACCCTGACGCGCCCATCTCTTCAAGTATTCATCCGAATAACATCAAAAGTAGACGACTGGACAATATGAGACTCTAGCAGTTCAGTGGTACTACTTTGAAAGCTGTATCTCAACTGCTCGTGTCAGCAAAGACTCATGTGTGCTTGTGGTCCTAACCTAGGGAACGCTTGGATGGGCCCTAGTTTCCGGTTAAAGGGAATTAGGATGTCATGAGTAACGTGGAATAACTGTAGGTAGAGTGTGGTATGCTTCTGTACTGCCTTGGATATCTCGTGGTGGTGATCGCAAGAGAGGCGTCTTGTTGTAAAAGAATGTGACGGTGTTTGTGTGTTGGCTGCTGCGCCGTGTTCGTACAACGACTCGTAAGCCGGTTCCCGGTAAACGTGGTATCACGTGATCACCTTTGAAGCCGATCGAATTAAATATGGCGCTTCTATTGCCCCTGAATGGATGGCATCATGATAGATTGGTTGATGGAAGGTCATGTGTGATTTGGTATTTTGGTGTGGTGTTTAATATCAGGGCCGGTGACCCAAACCTTATTCGTTCCCCACCCCGCTTCCCGTGCGTCTTTTATGCATGATAAGAAGTCAACTATTTAGTGAAGCTCTTGCTGACAAATACTTATGAGAAAGTTAACTAATTGTGAGCCCACAATCTAGCAAGAGTTTTCGGTCCTGCTCGGTCAATATCAACGATGATGGTAAGCATTAAAAAAGAAAACAATACATTAACAAAAGGGGAACATAATGGCACTAGTTGAATCGAGAAAGCTGTTCTGGTCGTTCCAGTGGCCGTGAATACCAGCCTTTTTCTTAATATGTGCCGCCAATAGTAATGTCATGGAGGACTGAAAGCATTCACTATGTAAATCATTCAATCATATCATATCAAATCATTCCTTCCAAATAATTCGGCTTTAGCGATATTCCTTACTGGTTATAACCGCCCTTTTCACCGCCGAAAAACACCAGAGGACGTGGCGTAATGGTAGCGCATTGGATTTCGGTTTGTTTCGTACAAACGACGTCCTCCAAAGGCTGCGGGTTCGAGTCCTGTCGTCCTCTGTCTCGTTTTTTGCTGCTCTCGGGATCCCCTGTTGTCCTGGTAGGTATCTCTGCCTTCTCTATACAGGTTATGAGTGCATTGGTGTGTGGGTGAGATATGTAGAACAGCTACAGAAACATGATGTGCCATGAAACACAAAGAGAAAGTGTACTGAATATAAAAACAGGCCCCCAGAATGTATACTGACCACCTCTTGTATCTACAACACGCTTATTTAGTGAAATACCACCTCGTACGCCAATTTCCAAAGGCCGGGTAACCCCTATATTGCAACTGGAATCTCATGCCACCGAAGCATCACTCATCTCAGGGTCGAAAGAAACGTACCAGCGAACTCGTCGCGAGACGTGCTATCATGCAAGCCGCCTTTTGGAGCAAAACGACGACATTTTCCGATAAGTCCAAAATCGGCCAAGTCGCCTGATCCCTACCCCGGAAAATGCACCAAAACAGACCATTCCGGACCTGCTGACTAATCACTTTTTTCTCAAATATCGATTTGGGCGCAATAAAAATAGCGCCATAAGAAAATTCAGAGCTTGGCCATCCGAACCATACTCACCGATTATCTACCCGTCGCCTTTAATGTGGTTCTATCCTCCAACGAAATCTCATTTTCAAAAGTTTACCTCGAGTTTGGCCTTTTTGGATTTTTTTCGAAACTGGGCTTGATGAGATTTGGGTTGATAACCTTATTTGTCAATCTTGGTCTTAAAACCCCAAACCTCGAAGATAGAAATGAAAACTGTGAAAAAATGAGACGTCTCAGAATAAGCTTTCATAGGGTTCGTTAGAATCACCTGAGTCTCAGCATCTCGGATATATTGTTTTTTAGTTGGTTTGGATTTTATTTGGGGCTTGAATGATGAGTCGAAATCATCTAGAATTATGACGTCATCATGCATGCTTCCAAGTTTCCGGCTACACCTTCCTAAAAGGGAAGTATCTGTTGATATCTCCATTTCGGTACTAGAAACTGCTAAAGAGTTGGTAAAGAGAAGCCAGTGAGATGTAGCTATAGAGACAGGTAAGGAGAGCAGGCTTATTCACCTCAATTAAAAAATGGACGCCTCCTGAAGGAACTAGTGCAAATATGATGTTCAGCCTTGTAAGTGACCAAACAGCTCGAATAAAATCTAAATGCAGACTCGAAGCTCGTCTGGGGGTCCTCATAGTCAAAGCTTTCATTTGAGTCTACTATCACCCTTTTCTATTTTTCTACTTTTTTTCTCAAAAGTTCTCCAAAGTTCAGACCTTGGTCAAGTTTGTGCAAAATCCCCAGATTAAGGTTTCTTGCCCATCGCCAATTGAGTCTATCTCGGAAAAGTGCGAAACTGGGCTTTTGAGAACTTAATTCGAGTAATCGAAGCAGCTACACTCTGTGGAAGTCAGAAATGACTGCATATTTCAACTTGCCATACTTCAAAGTACATTTTGAGATGTCTATTGACTCTTCTCGATCATTATTTGGGAAGATAGGTCTGCGCTCGGGGGGTCAAAATGGGCTAAAATCGAAGCTTTTGCCTGGGTGGGGGTCATGTAAAATTTAAGGTTTGGGGACGTTCTGAGAGATCCTGTTTTGAGGAGATGACGAGGTAGAGATATATGGGCAGGTACAAGGCGAGTATCTTGTCTATCCATTCGTCCGTCCTTTTTTTTTAGGTGTGTTTTTCATCTAGATTGCTGAACCTTGTTTAACCAGATACAGTACTGACGATGTCGGGTCCTGTCAATATTGGTCTGTGCTTGGGTACAGTAAACAGAACAAGGGAACCTCTCTGCGAATGTTAACATGAGATAGACACAGATATACGACCACGTGTTGTCCCTCAACTAAAGGACGATGCACAACGCCATGACCCACTTTACGATGTTATGTCACAGTAGTTGCATCGATTCAGCTACTTCCAGTGCTAGGTACAAATCAATCAAGAGAGTGGATTGCCAAGAGAGGATTTCCCATGAGAATCAGAGCTGACATGCTGAGGCCAATAAGAATAGAAGAGTTTGGGGCCAGTACTGGTGAGTGATGTCAAGTTACTGAGGGCCGGATATCACTTACTGATAGGAACAGGGGCCAAGGGGGTATTGTGCAAGTAGCTGTCATCTAGGCATCTCTGTAGTACATCGGTTGTCAAATCTCGCTTACACATTATTACGAATCTTGCATTAATAGAGGACTGACTCTACACAAGGAACCTCCAGGTACAATACATCAAGGACCTTACACTTGAGTCTCACCCAAACCTATAATTACTCGAGGCAGGCAGAGAAGTATTTTTAGGCGATGATTCAATATACTATACAGTGCGGTATAATACAAAATGGGTGTACAGCAATGTCATAATATTCCATCTTAGTCCGATGATGCACGGTAGACGTTGCGCTAAACATCCTCCATTCTTGGAGTGTCCGATGTTGTGAGTGAAATTGTATACCGCTTTGAAGAACTGAAAGATCTGCTGCTCAAATAGCCAACGACACGATTAGAGCAACTCCCCTTCTTCGGAACAACTCAGCTGACTCCTCCACCTGTGGGTTAATGTCTCATACCCCATATTATGACATCATCCGTTTCTTTGACACGATGCAACCCTGTTGATCTATTTATATCCAAACTTAATTGAGATTTGGGAAGGTGTGATATTGGCTGTTAGAGGGCTCAAAACTGGTAAAGCGAGACGGTCCCCGGTGAACAGGGGACGCCCATTTCACTGTCACTATTTCTTTTCCGGTTTTTCACCGCCCAACAACCCCCTACTAGCCTACCAAGTCATCCCCTTTGCATGTCTCATGCTAGTTAAATATAACCGAAAACTCAAAACCCAACGGCATCATCATCGTGAGCGGATATCGGAAGCAAGCAGCATCTATTTTCAGCTGTTCTATTTTGAGACCAGGTCCAGGTGTATGTATACTTGTAGTATATATAGGGGTGCACTCGTCTCCTGGTTCTGTATCAAACAACAACAACAACAACAACAACAACCACTCAACCAACAATGCTCTTCAAGACTTTCACCCTTCTCACTGCGGCTTCTGCTGCTCTTGCTGCTCCTGTCGCTTGTGAACAGCCCCAGGAACACAAGGAGTCCGCCCACCCTACCTACGCTCTCAACGCCTTTCTGCCTGGTCAGGGAGCCTCTGGAATGAAGGCTCTCCAGATCCGAGGAAACGATGTCGTCTACGGCCTGACCCAGGGCTACTCCTACTTCAAGGTTGAGGATGTTGGAAACGCTATGGTCAACGTTCTCTCTGAGGGCCAGGGTCCCAAGCAGCTTTTCGCCGATGTCAAGACTGGCAAGCTCGATGTTAAGGATGGACCCGCTCCTCCTCTCGAGGGTAACAGCGGAGGCTTTGCCTTCAAGGGAGACGGCTCTGTCAAGGAGTTTTCCTCTTACGGAACTGCCGAGTTCTACTCCTGTACCTCTCAGACTGACCCTCTTCACGGAGGACCCGTTGTCTACGTGTTCAACGGAGAATACGCTTGCAAGGACCCCGTCAAGTTCACCATCGGTGCTACCAAGGAGTAATTTTGTCCAGGACAAACCACCAACTGATCTGACAATCATACCCCTCCCTTTCTACGCATCTTTGAACTATTTATCACTCCTTCAGTTTCTTTTTAGCTTCTAGTCAGATTAATACATCCGTGTGTTTTGCCCATCAACCTGTAACAGACGCAAGGCTTTGAGCTTGTGTCTTTAGCCGTCCTAGGCCACAAAATGCCAGCTACCCCGTATAGTACCATAGACCGTCATCTCGCGCGTCTCTTCATGAATGTCATTATCATTGCTGTGTAAACGGCTGACCACCACTGCCTGATCCCCACTGCCCTTTTCCAAACCTCCTAAATGGAAATGCCCATGTTCTTCGCGATGGACTGGAACTCTTTTGTTCCGGTTGAGATGTAGTACCGAATCTTCAGAATGTCCTCTTCGTTTTTGCGTCGTTCAAACTCGGTTCGGGCGTATGCAATGAGTTCGTTTCGTGTCGTAGGTGGAGTTGTGTATGCTGCCTTGCAAATGTCTCGCCACAGCTGACGGGCTGCTGCTGATTGAACAAACTGGGTTAGCATGTTGAATGGGTGTGATAGGGTGGTTGGACACAAGAGCGGATCCAATCCGGGTGACCGCTTTCATTGCACACAAGCTGCACTGGCCAGTCATAGCGAGGTCGACTAACACATGGATAGTCTCCACCACGTCAGAGTGATCCAGGTGCAGCACAGGTGGTAGTAGACTGGAGACAGACGTAGCCAAAGGCGGCAAAGTGTAGCAGATACACCACTGTCCGGCTCAAAGGAGATGCTGTTGCCAGTGTTCTCTGTACCGATGAACACTGGTGCTTAGCACAATACCACGCAAGCACTTCTGGATAGATTCGAGTCACAGTCATTCTGCGCATGGGAGCATCGTCACCAAGTCTCGGTCACGTGGACAACGCGCAAAACAACCCGATCTCACCAGATCATTTCTCCAAGGACGCCTGAGTTTTGATATATCAAGAACAGGTCGAGGACTCCAGCCTGAGGGCTCGTTCTCTTTGTCTCCACAGCTACTGTCGCTAGTTCATAACTCCGACAGTTCATACTCACATGCTCCAACGATTTATTGGACTTCAGGGTGCTTGCGTGCCGGACAAAAAACATTTGTGTGTCTGTGTTACTTAGTTTGCAATTGAAAGATAGAGTTGTGATAAGACTGGGAAAGGCTATTATAGTGGAGTGCATGGCAGGTATTGGTACTCGTAATGGGGGGAGGAGGTTGATGGGCTACTCGTACTGTACAGTGAAGGCGTCTACGGAGTATTCGTACTATAGGAGCTTGCAATGTTTGTCTTTTGGAAGCTATTATATGACCATCTGAAATGAGTAAGACACTGTCGGGGTATATACGTGAAGTCTACAGGGCCAGCTGGGCTTTCACGCAATAAGTGAGCGGTACCAAAATGATCAGAAGAGCTGGCCCTTTACAATGGTCGTGGATTCGAAAGTATCTGAAGTTTCAGTTCTGCTAAAAGGAGATTCTTGTGTCGTTCTCAATTTAAGGTGGAGCTTGACTGGTGATGCTGGAGACGTCTGACGATGTTAAAATTTAACACACAGAGACACAAATTGCTGACTTTCTAGCACTGTTTAAATCCCAGCCAGTTCTGATCACATTTGAGTGAGTCGTTCGTAGTGTGGCTATTTTGGTCCAGCATCTTCTTATCAATCATCTTCATTCATGTTATATACAGGTATACCAGTAAACGGGTCACATGACACAAACCACCAGCACTGACTGACTAGTGTTTTTATCGTCACGTGACAAATATATACAGTTCTCTCCATTCTCCTCGCGCCTCTTATCGCTTGACCCAGGTAGGAGCGGCTCGGGCTCGTCGCAGACCAGGCTTCTTTCGCTCCTTGACACGGGCGTCTCGAGTCAGACAGCCGGCCTTGGACAGCCGCTTTCGCAGCAGGGGGTTGTGGATGATGATGCCTCGAGCAATGCCCAGAGAAATGGCTCCGGCCTTGCCAGAGTTGCCTCCACCGACAGCAGTGGCAAACACGTTGTACTTAGTCTCGGACTGAACAACCGACAGAGGGAACAGAACCTCGGCTCGGTGCGGCAGCTCCTTAAAGTACTGAGAGAGCAGAAGACCGTTGACTCGGACCTCTCCAACGGTTCCCTCGGGGGCCTTGGTGATAATGACTCGTGCAGAAGAGGTCTTTCGTCGTCCTCGGGTCACAGCTCGTCCCTGTTCATCCAGAGCCTCGACCTCGCCAGCCTCAGCGTCTCCAGATGCTCTTCGCGAGAATCGACGCAGCAGATCCTTCACCACCTGCGGTTTGAGCTGGTTGTCAATGTAGTGCAGATCAGACAGAGCCTTGGTGAGCTCGGAGTGCTGGGGACCAGAGACGGGATCGGAGGTTCCCAGCATGGTCAGATAGGTAACCCGGGAAACCAGATCGGGAGGAGAAACACCCTCTCGGTTTCTGGGCAGGTACTCGTACTGTCGTCGGATTCGGTTCACAATCTCCATGGTCTGCTCATGAGCTCCTCGACCAGTGTACTGAAGAGCGGTTGCGGGGGCAACTCGCACGGTCTCCTTGGGTCGAGAACCGTGGACCTCGGGAGCGGTCATGTTCACGGCAAAATCCAGATGCTTCTGTCCTCCTCTCCACTTCTGAGCCTCCTGTGCGTCTCGCTCGGCCCGCTCGGCTTGTCGCACAAACATGTTCTTGGACTGTCGAGGAGCCTGTGTCGACTGGAACCGCACGGCGCCGAGACTCAGGTTTTTCACCGATCGAGTTAGTCGCAGCATTGTGTGGTTTTTGTGGTGATGTGTGATCTGGTGGATGACTGGACGTATTGAGAAATTTCATGAGTGACAGAATTAGAGTTTGAGGGGGGTTAGAGTCGGGGGTTCGATTTTGAGCGAAGTCGAGTAACGTGGAATAAGGTTGTCCAAAGTGGAGAAGTCGGGTTCGCAAAAAAATCCAAACAATCAACATCAAATCCAGAAAAATGTATATGGCCTTGAAAAAACCTACTAGCGTAGACATCAACCCCAAGGGGAGCTCTACCAACCACTCACTTGCCCTACTTCTCACGTAAACCCACATCCATGCTCAAATTGTCTCTATAAATACCCAAATAAATACCTCTTTCCACCCCCTCACGCCTGGAACTCATGAATAGCCTCCTTCAGACCCTCGTTTCGTCTCAGTACCATATCCATATCCTTCATGGTGATCACGACTCGGTTGTCGAGCTTGGCAAACGACTCCAGATCTCCTCCTAGAGTAACTGCCTGTTCAAAAACGAGCTCAGTCAAAGCATCGACAAAGGAGTTGTCCACGGGAACATTACGCGTCTGTTCAGACACGATCCGTGACACCGTGATCCATATGGCGGCCTTGAGGCGCTGTGTTAGTTAGAAAGACGCGTGCTTGGATTGGCGCGTTGGCGCGATGGCGCGATGGCGCGATGGCGCGTTGACGCGTTTCATGAAGTCACGTGACTCGTTCAGCACCCGTATATATCACATGACTTCACAAACCACCCCCACAACCAACACTCACCTGATTAATCTCCTCCTTGGTCCCTGTTTCCTTCATTGAGTGGTAAGTGGAGGGTTAGGTGTAATTAGTGACCTCACAGTGCTTCATGGGAAGCTAATCCCTAACGGAACACAGAAGCAAGCGCTGAAGGCCTTAGATTGACAGCAACATTAAAGGGGTGTAGGGGAAGACGTCATAACCTGACAGCATCTGTAATGTCGTCTGTCCCATAGAGCCCAAAAGCCTGAGCGTATATAGACTCTTAACCTGTGTCCATTTTGTAATCTCCGACCATTTCTATGCAACTCCATGACCCTTGTAGCCCCAGACCCGTCTTTTGTGTAACCCCCGTTCCTGTGTAACCCTTATCCCCGTGTAACCCCCAACCCATAACTGAACTACTTCCCAGAATTACATCACCAACTCCGATCAGCCTGAGGTGAGTTATTCGACCACCGTGGCTCAGACAACTACCAATAAATCAATCTAATTATCTATATCTACAATCTGTGTACATTCCGTACACTGTACTGTAATGAGTGTCTTCCATCCACCTTCCATCTACCTCTCGGCCTTTCTCTTCTTTTCCAAATCCTGATGCTCCTCCAACAATCTCTGTAGGACAAACGCAGCCACATCTTCATCTTCAAGATAACTGATATGCGAAGCAATGGCAGAAATGAATCCCAGGTCAAGTACACTCTCCTGAAGGGCATAATCGATTCTTCCAGTGGCAGAAAGAGTGCCCAGCTTGGAGATCACCTGACGTTTCTCCTCAACAGTCAGTTTTCGCTTGGAAATACTGCTAGTAGACGGGAACTCGGCAGACTCATGACTAGGCTGCTCCTTTTCCTCTCCTGACCCTTCCTTTCGCTCCTCCTCCTTTTGTTGTTCCAGAAAACTGGCAGCATTCAACAGTTTCTGAGTAATACTCTCTCCACTGGTGTAAATGGTGTTCCACATCTGCTGAGCTCCCTCAGCGACTTGCCGACCGAGATTTGAAATGGACTCGGTGGAGAATCCCGACTTGGTGAAGGGGACACTGGCAGGACGTAAAAAGGCAGCCATCTTGTCGACAAGAGGCTCAATTCGGTAACTGATGGGATCGGAGGGGTGGAAAATGTTGTAGAGGTACTTGACGTTGGGGGAAAGATAGTTTGACGTCGGCTGGAACTTGGTCTCGTCAGCAATCAGGCTATCTTTCTGGTTCTCAGCGTCAAACTGTCGAATACTGCTGCCTTCGAGAATCTTGAACAGTCCAAGAGGAGATCCCATCATAAAGTAATTCTCCACATTGAAATCAAGTCCATCTGCATTGCTCATCTTGTTTTCCATTCCAGGACATGCCAGATCATTGGACAAAACGTCAAACGAAATCACGGATCCCAAAGAATGACCAACAATGCTCACTTTACCCCGAAACTTGGGATTGTGCTTTCTGAACAGCTCAACGATGCGGTTGCACTCGTTAATGACGGCCTGGTTAATCTGACGTCGATAAAACGGCTGATAATACAGAAGAACGTCCAGAATGACATCTCCTGCAATGTTTCGAACACTGGAAAGGCCATCAACAGTGATATCCTGGAGACAGACCTGCTGATTGGGGTCCCCTTGATGCTGAAGAATATCGGCCTTGGTGAGATTGAAAGTCACGTGAGATCTCCAGAGGACCGGCAACACCTGGACCTTGGGATGAGTCCATACTTTTTCCTCCTTTTCCTTCTCCACGTTCATCTTCACGTCTCGGTACTTTTGAAACTGTTTTCCCTCGTTGAACACGCTCTTCATTGTCTTCCGGAGCACATTGACATCATGAACGAAATTGACAGACTTGATTCTTCGGCCCAGCTTTTGTCCAATTCCATGAACACAAAGAACCAGATGATCATATTGAGGAGCCTTGTCTTCATCCTGTGACGCGTGACTGCCTGCGTTTCTGTTGTCATCAGCGTAGTCCTGTTCCATCTGCTGTTGTTCAGAAGCATGATGAGCAGCGTATCTGGACTTCAACTTGGTCTGAGCAGTAGTGAGATGGTCGATTTCAGGTGTAAGGGGTTCCTTTCGTGTATCGGGCTTTTCGTCGAATTTGCCAATCTTGTCGTTTTTGCCCGTCTTCTTCTTCTTATCGTCCTTATCCTCCTTCTTCTTGACATGATCATAACCTCGAATCAGCTTTGAAGCGCCTAGAATGTTACCAGAAGCAATCTTTTGCAAAAAGGCAGCTGTCAACATTCCATAAACGTCATTACTCATGATCCAGGCAGTGTAACAGTCTGTAGAGTAGACACAGAGCTTACCCTGGTACCTTTCCCCCTTGAGCACCCAATTGGTACTTGTGCCTGCAGAAACCTCCTCCATACTGTTCTTGATACTGATACTCTTCTCCTTCATCTCCATCCAGGGCTTTTTGCTGTTGTATCCATTCTCAAGCTGATCGTTCAATTGCTGAGAACAGGGGATGGCATTAGATCCATCCATCAGAAGCCATTCTGAACGTCGTACCTCAAAGATGGGGCCCTCCCAATAAACAGGTGACAACTCCATTGTGTTGATATCCACTTCAAACAGGTAATCTTCTCGTACAGGTACAATGGCGTCACTGGTGATCTTGTCCTGCATTTCCTGGTATCGTTTCTCCAAAAGAGCATTATCCTGGTCGGAAAAGGGCATGAACTTTTTCGGTCTTGGCGCGGCCTCCTTTTTGCCCGTCAGCTTGCCCTCCAAAATCTCGTCTCCGAGCAAAAAGTCCGGTTCTCGAAGACTCACGTCTGTGGCGAAAAACCAGTGGGGACGAACTGGCGGAGGTTGTAGCGAGCTGAGCATTTCATTTGCGGTTCTGGCTGCCGAGCTCGATGTCGTGACCTTGTCTGGGCGAGGAACTGATGTTGAGAATTGACGATGACTGTGGCGACGATTACCGTGGCAACTTCCTGTCTGTGTCGGAAGAGAAACACGTCTGGCTAGAATGGTGGTGGTGGTGGATCCTGGGCTGACTTGGCTAGCTATTGCGGTAGCTGCAGCCAAGCTGAACCCTCCAGAGCAGCTGTGGATTCTCTGAACCAGTCGCATGGGCAGTGTGGTTGAATAGTTGAAGCTGGAATGGGGCCGCTGCTGTACCGGTACAAGTACAAGTAGTAGAAGCTGAACTGTGCCTCCCCACAAACATGTGCTTTTCGTTTCCCAAAGGTTGCAGCACTCTGCAGACACAAACACGGGGCAAAGAAAGTTTGTTGTAACACGTGGAGAGAGAGATAAGCCGGAATGTTTTGTGGTTGTTGGGGGAGGGTTAGGGGTAGTTGGAGGTGATGGGTGAGTTCAGACAAGTCACGTGATCAAAAATATACCATGAAATTGCCTCTCACTCCCACAATTAGCCAACTAATATCATTCCCAATCCTCACCCTTTTCTGTCTATCTGTGTCACACCCGTTGAAGACACTAAACTCTGATCCAGGGACAGCCAGACAGGGGAGATAGCAATGATGACGGGATAATTACGGTGGGTCTATAATTGCATAGTAGTGACCGAATTATAGCTATCGACATATCGTTAGAAAGGTCGTCACGTGAGGAGTTCGTTTCTAGACCCCAAACCCCGATACCTCCTCTACAACGCCAGATATACGCCCTTCTTCTGCCGTCTCGTAATTAGCAATGTCTCGCTTCTTGTCAAGGGTGCATTATCACAGGACACAAATGAAATGAAAATGAGGGGCAAAAAGCAAGCAATTTCGAGAAGTGGTCACGTGACCTGGAAGAGAGGGGAGAAGACAATGTCTCAGGGGTGAGTAATTGATCACAAGAGCGAAAATCCACGCTGTCTTGATTTGGACTGGACTTCCCCAGTTTGTGTTTTCACACATGTGATAATGAGTCTACCGAAAAAGCAATTTCTGTTGACTGGAGAAGACGGATTGGGGTTGTAGAAGCAGCAAGATGTGAGGAGGGCGTCAGATCGACATTTTGTTAACTCCCTCTTTCCTAATACAAGCTATTACGTTGTAGCTACAAGTACGCGGTATATGTTAGTGAAACTGTGCAAAAGCTGGTAAATTCTATATCAATTCGAATAAACTAGCCACAGTTGAACGGAAAGTACCAAAATGATGAGAAAAATCTGGTGTATCTTTTGACATTAACTGCATCTTTCTGCTGTTGGGCTGGAGATCCCAATGATGACTTTTGTTGGGGATCAAAATGACCTCAACCTCACACCTCAACCACACCCTCAAATAAACTTAAGGTTCAGATAGCATCGATTGAGCAGCAGACAGAGCCATTGTGCTTAGTAAGCATCAGGAATGTTGGTAGGAACAGCGGCATCTGGGGTTAGAAGGACTGTGTATGGACAAAAAAGAAAGCCCGACGTGGGGCTTGAACCCACAGCCTTGAGATGATCTCCTAGAATAAGAGTCTCACGCTCTACCGATTGAGCTAGCCAGGCAGACGATTGTTGCGTCCGAGGGTGGTTGGAGCTAGAGAAGGTGTTGGGGATGCGAAAAAACCGCGAAAAAAAGTGATAAATTGGTGTTTTGGGCATGACACGTGATTTATAAGGTCTTACTTAGTATGGCTAAGGCTTGAAACAGTCATTTTTGTGCTTCTACAGTGGAGTTGTGGTATTTACAGTGTGCTGTCCATGGCTCTGTGCGGCTCGGAAATTCATGTATGGACTTTGTAGAAAGACACCTCAAAATGCTCTGGTGAGCTTCATGCGGTTATCTGATAAGACTCCAGTAGTGTAACATGGGTACTCTGAGTCGAGTGATACTCTTATATTCTTGATACAAGCACTGCGTCTCGTTCTGGGTAGTTTCTGTGCAGTTTTGTTAAACGGTAAATGTCAATCCAGAGAGAGAGACTGTTTTCAGAGCGCAACAATGAGTCCAGTTCACGAGACGCTACTGTAGAGATACAGTGAAACTGGCTGCACTTTAGGCTGGCTATTCTGAGTCGAATGGTACTCGTGGTTTTCTGATCAGCCCACGAGGGCAGCTTTTGGACCCCAATTCCGGGAAACGACCCATGGCGTGCAACTGATAGAATGCAATGGAATACCTTGTCTCCACAGCTTGAATTGTTGTCTCAAAATAACTTCTCACCAGTGACAATTACGTCCCGTCTGTACACACACCTCCTATCCACTCCTCACCATCACATCTTTTTCTTTTCCCGCACTTGGCCAAATCCTAAACCCTCGATAAATCCGAAGACGTATACTGGAGCTGTCCAAATTCGGACGAGCCGCTCTTTAGCGACATTTTTGGCGTGGAATGAATTCTCTCCGTCTTCAGCCGTGCTTCCCAACGGACGGGCTTTTGTTCATGTAGCTCCGGCAGGCTCGGCACCCCTATACCGTCTCCTTTTTAGTCTTAGACTTAGTGTTAGCTCAAAGTGTGTGAGTGTCTTGTGTCTGGTGTCTTGTGACGGGGCTGTAACCGGAGATACAATGCTGATAGAGATAATCCGAGGTGGTGAGGTGAGAGGGGAGGGTAGCAGGTATGAAGAGTGTACTGAGTCGATTTTCGGCTGTCTCTGATTGGTGGGACTTTCTTCCGACCTGTTTTGGATCGCTCTTGTTACCTCGGTCGGACTTGTCGTGTGTGCGTTTGGTTTTGTGTCCACACTTCTCCGATGCACTTTTCTGCAGCTGACCGTTTTGTGTCCGTGCCTACAGTCTGTACGCCGGCCATTACGTTAAGTGTGACTTTAGGTGTGAAGCTTGGCTTGGAGATAGCAAAACGGGAAAGGGTGCTTGTCGCCAAACGGAGTATATATAATTCAAGGCCGGCTCTTTTGAACGGGCCACAATTACATGTCACCATACACGCCACAATGAACCTCCTACAACCCGTGGCCCAAGCAGAAACCGTGGAGCTGTATTTTTTATCGCAACAGGCCCGGTTCAAGCTGATCCGCGAATCCAACGACGATTCTCCGAATCTCCGAAAACTGCTGGCCCACGCCAATCTCGTCGACTTGCTAGCAGACGAGCTTCAGAGCCGCAAACCGAAGCCCAGAATGGCACATTCTCAGCAACACGTGATCCCAGAAACGTTCCAAGAGAGTGGTTGGCAGAGTGCAAACTACGATAGCAGTGACGACGACGACGACGACAGCAGTAGTAGTGACGACGACGATGACGACAACGATGATGACAACGAACAAGGAGAACTCATTGAAATTGAGTACGTGGAGGATCACGTGGCGATAGTAGGGCAGGGGCTGTTGTCGAACCGCCCGGACCCGAGTATGTCACTGAAGGTCCATGGCCTGTATCATCACCATCACCACCTCGGACCCTGTGAAAGTGCCCTGACCCTCTAGCCACGAGCCGGACTATGCATTACGGCTTTCATTGTGGCTTGTGTGGCTTATTTCCTTCTTCCTGCTGATACTGTGGCCTCAGGATAGACATGGGTGGATGGCGATGCTTTTGGTGATGCTTATGGCGATCAGTGGGGTTGTGCGTAACGACATGCACACTCTGAGACTCTGATAACACAATCAGACAAAGCGGACAACGGGGAACGTCTCAGGCTTATGCTTATATAGATTCTGGAATTTATTTATTTTACACAGACACAGACCTGGTAAATGTAACGGTGGGGGTATACAGTATTATTAGAATACAGCCGTCAGCCGAACGGCTATAGAAGGATGGTGTTTAAATCAGCACAGAAGTGTGTCCAGAAAGAGTTGTAGGAGGCCGATTGACCTGAAAATATTACCATAAGAACTGTGGGAACAGATATACTGTAGCATTGCTATAGGCTGAAATAATTTCTCCACACTTTATTCGATTTGTTGCCAGTTATTTTCATCTGAACTACTATTATTGAGAGATGACTCTAAAGTGGTTCTTGGAGGGCACTCAGAACCGGAATTGGGGGGCTGATATACTTTGGAACCTACCCTTATTAGCCGTGATAACGTACTTGTCATCACTGAAAGCTCTATCAATTTCTCCCCATTCTATTTCATTTAACGCTGAATATTCTCTCCTCCCTCCACAACCCCACGCCAACCTACAAGCACACTTTAAGTTAAGTTCCTCGGATGGAGAGAAAACTCAGATTGACTCGATTGAAGCTGATCCTTTCAAATAAATTTACACACCACACAAAACCACACTCCACCACCACAAAAAATGCTACGACCGGCGATTCGGCTAGCCAGAGCGGTTCAGCTTACTGAGGCAACCACCAGAACACTCTCCACAAGTGCCACGTCTGCAGTACGAGTTTTCAACACTATCGATCAGGTACGAGCATGGAGACGGGAAAAAACTCTTCTGGGCCAGACTATTGGTTTTGTGCCGACTATGGGAGCTCTTCATAAGGGTCATTTGGATCTCGTGAGAGCCTCCATCGCCGAAAACAACCACACCATTGTCTCCATTTTCGTCAACCCTTCACAATTTGCACCTCATGAAGATTTCGGTCAGTATCCTCGAACTGTTGATTCAGACGTGGCCAAGCTGACAGAATTGCGAGATGCGATTCAGCAGAACCAGGGTAAGGCTGTTCATCACACAAAAAACGAATTCGCCGTGTTCGCACCATCGGTCAATGAAATGTACCCTTCCGGTATTCCTCTGGATGTCAAGGAGCAGGTGGGAGCTTTCATTGAGGTCAAGGGTCTAAGTCATCAGCTGGAAGGATCTATTCGGCCGCATTTCTTCCGAGGAGTCGCCACAGTGGTCACAAAGCTTCTCAACATCATCCAGCCCGATCGGGCATATTTCGGCCAGAAGGACGCTCAACAATGTGTGGTTGTTTCTCGTCTTGTGGCTGATCTACACATTCCTACAGCCGTCACCATTGTGCCTACGACCAGAGAAGCCAATGGACTGGCCATGAGTTCACGAAACGTTTATTTGACGGAAGAATCGAAAGATAAGAGCCAGGTGCTGTTCCAGGCTCTTACTGGAGCTCAAAACTCGTTTAGGGAGGAAGGTACTCATGATCTGACGTATGGAGACGTTCGACAGAAGGTACTTGATACTATTGCTGCCTCTCAATTCTCAATTGACGTCGAGTACGTCAGTGTCAGCGATAAAAAGACTCTCATGGACTTCCCATTGGATCAGCCTATTGATAGAGAGAGCGGATGTCTCATTTCAGCTGCTGTCAGAGTCCCCAACAAAGATGGAGCAAAGACGAGAATCATTGACAACGTTCTGTGTTAGTTGGTGGTGTTCTGTGTAACTTATAGATAATGGAGGTGGATACTGACCAAGCCGAGAGTTTTAGGCCCTTGTCTGAATTAGTGCCAAACTAAAGCGAACATCGATCTAACGACGTCGAAAGTGTAGCATTGCAAAAGAAACAGCAGGAAGACGTCAATGCCAGACAGCTCAAAAAAAAAATTGGTGGCCAAAAAACAATTGCCTTCGACCAGATTTGAACTGATGATCTCAGCATTACTAGTGCTGCGCCTTACCACTTGGCCACGAAGGCGGAATCTTAAAATTCTGGAAAACGTGGGGTCTGCTCTCGGTGGTTTGATGACTAATACCGCGAAAATTTTGGCCGAAATTGACATTGTGCTACAGGGTGGTCATGTTTGACACCGTAGGGCTACATTGTCATCTCTTTCTTGGTAGTTCTGAAGTCCCTTGGCTTCATATCAAACTGTGACGCAAGATGGTCTGTTTGGTAGATACGCTACAACATGAAGATGTGAGACGATAACGACTCTACAAAATTCGATATAGATGCAATGGCTGGTAGCTGTGGCCTGCTTGAACAGCTTCCTAGCTTTTTGTCCCACATTTATTAGTCGTATATTCAATGAGGTGGGATTCATCTGTTGGAGTATGCACGTAGAGATCGTCCAACAGCCTACTTGAAAAGTTGTTACAATGAGAGGCACCCAAACTATTAGTTGAAGATTTCACGCCTCTTACTTCTCAAATCGAATCCATCAGTGTTTCATCATTGGCACCCACCGGAACCTCTCCCAAGAATCTAAGGCAACAAAATGCTGAGCCATTGTTTCCTTCAGAGCAGTGTAAGGGTTCTGCTTCTTGAGTTTTAGAAATTCTCTCAAGTAACGCTCAATTGTTAGAAAGCAAAGAAGTTATGAAACACGGCGAACACCATCCTCAAGTACTCGTACTGGACTCGTAGTTAACACACACGCTGGCTTTTACTAATACACGCCTCGTATATTACTCTGTGCTCAACCACCACCACCACCACAGCCTGTATCCTCACTCAGACGCTCTATTTATTTATTTTTGTTTATATTTTTTTTCATAATCGCAAATTGTAACTGACTGTAACCGCCTATCAAAGAGCATTCTCTGGTCCCGACCTAAAAGTCAACAAAACAAAGCCGAACTTGTGAGTACAGTACTGGTACTGTAGAGTGATTGGGCCAGCCTGTCAATAGAAAATGCTGTCAAACGGTCCCCCAGTATACACACGTCAATCGCGTATCTGCCACATTCGATCCTCATGCCTGAAATGGACAGTTTCTTGCCTCACGACTTTTGAGGCCAGGGATAGCAGGTACAAGGCGAGGGGCTGGATTGGGAGAGAAATAAGGTTTCCGCTAGATGTGGGCCATATCAACAATCATAACAAGCGGCCTTAAAAGTATGAGTCCCTAGATAGAGACGTCAAAACTGGGCAGGTAGAACTTGTCGTGATTATTCGAATACGAGGTTGTGTAACAGGCGGCCTGTATACTTATCACAACCAAAGTTGACCTCTCAATCATGCTTTAAAGCGGTGTTCAAAAAGCGCGTAAAAAAAACCTGCCCCACGTTTTACCTTTTTTTAAGCCTTGCCCTTTGGGTTGTCAACTCTCCTCTTGTTTTGACGTGTTTTGCCTCTCGTGTAGAAAACCACACGCACACGCACTCTCGACAACTTATAGTTGACAACTTCACTTCTCTCTCACCACTTTCACCACAGCACACACAAAAGCCCACCACATTCCCCACTACAGTACACAGTGCACGACGACGCGGACGGACGCGTAATTTATATCGTCACATTCCAAAACCCATCACAACACAACACAACCACAAACACAAACACAAACAGACGTCATCATGGTCAAGGGCATCATTGGAATGGCCAAAAAGGTCAAGACGGAACAGATCCTCAACAACCCCACAAAGTTCTCGTCGGACAGTGACAGTGACACGGGCTCCAACGCAACTCCCGGAACAAGCCGTCTGGACGACGACAGTAGTGATTCCGATGATTCCGATGATTCCGATGAAAGCAAGGGCAAATCCATCGAATCCCCATCATCATCCAAGTCTAGTGCCCGGAAAAGCCTAACCAAGGTGGAAAAGCCCAAGCCCAAGCCCAAGCCCAAGTCCACGGTTAAGGGAAAGAAGACGACCCAGCTGGAAAAGGTCAAGGCTATGGGCAGTCCCTCTGAGATGAAGATCAAGACCTCGGGAACCCCAACAAAGAAGACCGCCAACCAGGCTGGCCCGTCGAGTGTAACCAAAAAGCAGACGTCATCCAAAACCCTGCCCACAGCGTCCAAGACCACCCCGAAATCGCAATCTTCAAAGACCGCCACGCCCAGATCCATCCGTATCCAGGAACAGCGAAAAAACCTCATCAAGGTAGCCATGATCAGAACCCTGCCCGACGGAACGTCGGACGTGTACCGATTCGGAGCTGTGGGCAAAGACACGCTTCTCAGCCAGCTTGTTTTCAACCTGCCATCGGAGTGGAACACGCGTAGAAGTGACATCTACTCTGTCAAGGGTAAGAAAGTCAAGAACCCGTCAGAGTCTACTTTGGAGGATCTGGGACTGGAGACCGGCGACTTTATCGAATCCACCAGTCGAGGAACCAGTGGTTAGAGGAAGATGAAGGATGGAAGGGGGACTTTAATGTGTGTGTGTGCATGTTCTTGAAGGAAGGGCATCACAAGGTGTATTTTAGCTTATAGGAATCAATTGTAATTTATCATGTAACTACCCGTCGGCCACCTGGTCACTGCCTAAGACTTGTTACAAGTACACAAGGCATGCCCTTTAGGATACCCAGGAAGAAGCGGGCACAGACAGTGGCACGTGGACACAGACGCAAGTACGAGCAACAAGGGACAAGCACGAGTGACACAGACGCAAACACAACTAAGCCCCTCTCTTCTCTCCTCTTCCCTCCTCACTGACACACCCCAATACACACAAACACGCTGCCACGTTTTCTCTCTCTCTCTCTCTCTCTC